>BJBW01012104.1:2408-15539 GCA_004320125.1 Scolopax mira
CGCCGGCCTCCCACCTCCTCCTCCAGCACCCACATGGTCACTCGGTTCTCGAAGGCGCTCAGCCGTGCCGCGTTGCTGCCGGCAATCCTGGCGATGGCCGAGCCCCTGCGCGGGCAGAGCAGAGCTGTAGCAGCGGGCACCGCTGGCACCAGGGAGCCCTCTGCACCACAGGTCACTGCGGGTCCTGGTGACCCCGGGGACCGTGGGGCACTGGGGAGGATGGGGGAAAAGAGGGGACGCGGGGGCCCGGGCAGCGGGCGCTCACCAGTTGCCAGAGCCCACGATGCAGACTTTCTTGCCACCCATGGTCGGGGAAGCCGGGGCGCTGCGCGGCGCCGGGCCCGCCGATGGTATTTCAATGCCGCCCGGAGCAGGGGCGGCCCCGTCCCGCCCCCCCGGCCCCGCCTGTCCCCGGGGGAACCGGGCACCGAGCCCCGGGGCGGCAGCGCCGGCCGCTCTCCCGGGCCGCAGGTCTCACCGGTGAGACAGCTCAAACCCCAATCGGCAGAACCGGGAGTGGGGGCTGCTGAGCCTCTCCCTGCCTTTTTCTGCACAAAAGCGTTTTATTCTCCCCCCCAAGTAAGAAACACGACCCTTGGGGCTGCAGCCCCCAGCCCCAGCCCCAGCCCCAGCCCCTGCCCCTGCCCCGAGCTCTCAGCCCTGAACCCCCTTTCTTCTGTCCAAGAGGAGCTTTCCCTTGCACTAAGGGTTTACAGGTTTTCTGTAGAGTGTTCTGCTTTGAAAACAAGGCAGGGTGAAGAAAGTTATGCCCCTTTTGCAGTTTTCAACCCTCATATGTAAACCTTAATACAGTTAACTCAAAATTATATGCCCGACTGCCACGGGGCTTGTCACAGGCTGTCACAATTGTGCAAGGCAGCAGAGTGTGGAACACAGGCCTGTCCACATTGATTTTATCAGCAGCTTGGCCACTAGATTTCCAGTTTTGCTCAGTTACTTTGCTTGTTTACCACAAAAGCACTTTGCAAAGGCTGAGCAGGCTCTGGGAGCCAGGAGATCTGTACATGAAAGGCTCTCTATAAAAGGCCAAACTATGAAAAACATTTTTCTCTGCGGTCTCTTAACCCAGTTGGCTTCCTTAAAAATAAAAATAATTAAAAAAAAGGTGGAGATAATTCTGTCCCTTCCCAGGCAAGTAAATGAAGTGTCATAGACCAAGGCAGCTGCAGAGAGAAAGCGAGCTGTGAGCGCAGGGGGGAGCAGGGCTTCCTTCACAGGAGCCTTTTATTAAAACTGGGTGACGTCTACAAGGATACAGTACAAAAAAATTTTGGTCCATGGAAAAAAAAACATAATATTCAGTTAAGAAAAGCAGTTATTCTGCCACAGCTATGTTTGCCTACGCAGTACTCAGCATCCTTCACGTGTGATTGCCCTGAGGAGGCAGCTGCTGCTTCATCAGCACCAAGACCTTCACCCCAGGACCACAGAGGAGCCGTTTCAAAGGGGGCAAAGGAGAAGGGAGGTCGAGAGTCTATTACTCACAGACATGTAGTAACACACACACGAGGAGTAGGGCCACCCAGCCTCCCCCTTTCATAGCAACCTTCCCGACCACACCAAAGGGGGGTGGGGGAACGAGGGGAGTTTGTCAGTAACATGTTTTTGCAGCTATTCCAAACGAATATGACCAACTTTCAAGTCCATTTGCATTACAGTCCCGAGAAGAAATACTGAGATCCAGGTTCAGAGAAGCTGTTCTCTTACCCCTGGCCACTAGTTCACTAATAATTAATCCATAAAGAGGCATCTGGGCTGCTACTCCCCACAGTAGAGAAAAATCTACTTGTACATTCCTGAACCATGCTGGGCCTTACGGCAGCCCCAGAACCTAAAACTTGACTAAAAACCACAGGAGCTTCAGCACAGAAAAAACCTGCTTAACTTGGGTATGCTGGAGCCATGTCCATCCCCAAGGACTGTTCCATTACACACCCAGGTCCATACAAAGGAGCCTCTGGTCCCCACAGCAGGTGACACAGGTAGCTGTCCCAAAGGAATGAGCCTCCAGCACTGCGGCCCAGCACAATCCCACCAGGCAGCTGCTGGATCCCCTCTCCCTGCTACAGGGAAAAACAAGCAGGTTTGCTGGAACGGCAGCTGCAGGAGCTCTGAAGTGCAGGGAAATCTCACCAATGCAATGCAATGGTTCTACACCCCTGCAATAAACCACCCCCTCAGCTCCCCTGCGACCCCCTGCCTGGGATGGTCTGTCAAAGAACACAAAGGGAACGGGGCAGGGAAAAAGGGACAAGGGAAGAAGCAATTCTCTACGCAGTCCAGGAACTTCCTCAAGGAGGAGAGTGAGCTGTGAGGCAGCCCAGTGCAGCAGCACCCCTGAGCGAGGGAGGGAGGGCAGGGAGGTATCTCAGCTCATGGCATCCTGCCCACTCTGTCTCATGGCACCTGGCTACGGAACCAGGCAGGGGAGAGACCAGCCACAGAACTCATGGCAGCTCCAGGCTCCCCGGACCCAGCTCTCCTGTGCCACAACTAGAGGCTGGCTGGGGAGGGAGGGGCTGTGGTGTTTGAACTAGAGAAAGGCTCCAAGGCAGCAGTCGCTCTGGATACTGGGGATGCTGCGGCCAATGCGGGGTCAAGGGGAGGCTTTCGGAAGCCTTGGGACTGACAAGGCAACAGTCAAGAAGAAAAACCAGGTAGAAATGTGTGCTCATTGGAGCCTGTCTGCTTGCCACACCCCAGAAGACCCCAGGTGTCCTGGAGCTGCCCCAACAGGGACAGTGCCAGGATGAATCATGACATGGGCCTCGCTGCTGGAGTGGGATTCCGTGAGCCTCAACAGCGCACGCTGCAGCTTCGTCTCCACAAACAGCTGTGATGCCTTCTGGCTGGGGAGGAGAGGAGCAGCCTATGTGTTACGGATTCCCAGGGCCTGCTCCAATTCCTGCCGTCTCTGCTGCACCTGCAAGAGAAGACACAACAGCAGCATTAACATACTCAGATGGTGCAGCACCACAGCATCCGAGTAACACGGGACCCAGCCAGAAAAGGGCAAACTCAAACTGGGACCAAGATGCACCAGCTGTGTCTGCAAACAAAGCTCAGCACTGCCACTTTCCACCACAGCAAGGAGTGACAGGTAAGTACTTGGAGGCACTGGGAACGGAGGGGGACCCATATTTGGGGACGCTCACCTTGGAGTAGAAGTATCTGCACACAGCTTCCTGAGCCCACGGCTGGAAGTAGAACTCGGCTCTACGCTCCTCTTCAGGATTCCCAACGACATCAGTCATTGTCTGGAGAGCACAAAGGACACCACAGTTAAATGAATGCAAAAGCTCTGGCTGTGCTGAACAAACCTCCCCCCTCCCCTTTCCTCACAGACAATTCAGCACAGTCAGGTCAGGTTCTTACGGCTGACTCCAATTCCAGTCCCACTTTCTGAGCAGAAGATTGCCTCTCTCTCTCTGTGGGAGCTGGTGAAAATGAGGGAAGCTTGTGACTGGATCCACCTTCCACACAAGACAAAGCTTTTACCTTTAAATCCCGGCACTGGGACTGTAGCCAGTCATTGATGAAGCCCTGAGGATCTCGGGCAAAGCTCAGCATGAACTCCCGCTGGGTCTTCAGCTGGTTAATTGTCTCTATTGTTTCATGAATCTGAAGGAGACAAGCACAGCAACTAAACTGCTGAATAGGGGAAAAAGTCAGACAAACCTCAAGAGAGCCACCAAATTCTTATACTTCCTGGTTGACTTATACCCCTCAGACAGGATCTTCAATTCCCAGTTTCCTGCTTTAAATATTGGCCATTTTCCCAATGACCATTTGCTTTAAAACTATGTTTCCAGGTAAGGCCACCCGTTTGTAAGCATGGATGACCCTTCTCTGGCTTCTAAAAGCACAGCAGAGCAATGCTGAGCTCCTGTCCTGTTCAGGGCTCACCTGGTCCGGAGACACTTTCCTCCTAAGCCCTAAAGGAGCTTTTCCTACCTTGTTATCCAGAGCAGCAATTTCCTGTTGACTGGCTGTGGAGAGCAGGAAGGAATTCATCTGGGTTTTCAAGGTATCATCCACCTCCACATCAATGTCATAGCAAGCTGTTTTCTTCTGGTCATTTGGGTCAACACTAGAGGCATCCACAAGAAAGAAGACAAAATAAGTCAAGAAATTTGCATTCTTGTAGCTCCTCTAGAATAAGGCAGGATATGGGACCACAGGGAGGGACAAGCCAGGGCAGTGTTAGCTTCAGCTCTAATGCCAAGCAGCAAAGCACCACTGATGGCTTTGCAGCACAAGAACTGAGCTGTAGCTCCAAGCAGATTTCCATCTACAAAACCATAAAACAAAGGACAGCATGAACATGGGAGTGTCTTGTGGAAGAGAAGGACGTGGTAAGTGAGAAAGGCTGTTCTTGTACAAACAAACAGTGGCAGGCAACACGGGAACTGCTGCTGAAAATCAGAACATATTCATTGTCTTCCTCTGCCAGCCTCGTCCATCCCTTCCACTCTTCTTAGAAATACAACGTTAAGTCAGTCAGTCTCACCTGATCACGTGATTAATGATGATCGGTTCTGGGGGCATAAGCAACGCGTGAAGCCTTTGGGGGATTTCAGAGAACTTCATCCGCTGAGATTCAAATATCTGTGACAAAAACATAGGGCTAAGGAAGGGAGGGGAGCTCAGGGCCAGTGGTTACTGGCTGCTGACAGAGCAAAAAATGAAACAGTGGCTTGTTGCAGCCACACAGTTACCTGCTGGAGGTATTTGTCACAGATGACGTATTCCCGCTCGTGGGGGTCCTGGAGCTTGTGGGTCTTGATGTATTGCCACAAGGCCTGGATGATCACTGGGCGGGTCTGAGTGTGAATCCCCAGGAGACGAGCCAAGCGGGGATCCAGTTTGAACTGGGGAGGCTGAAAGGAACAGCACAGGAGGTGAGATGGCCACAGTGCCTGTGTGTCAGCTGTGACACAGCAGACACCCTCTGCACTGCTTCTCCTGACACCTTACCTGGTAATCCAGCATCAGAAGGACAGTGCAGCGCACATTTACATCTCCTGGCCTCTTCACCTGGAAGCCATCCGTCTCCTGAGTTGTAGCAGTCCTGTGCCACTGAACAGGAGAGGGCATTTAGAAACACCCCTATGCTGGGTTCCCTCTGCTCCTGCTGCTTGGCACCCAAGAAGCTTGTCAGTAAATCCCACCCACCTCTAGAAAGTTCACCTCATTTTCACTTACAGCTTGAAACAAGGGTTCAGACCCCCAGCAAGTCAGAGGAAAAGCTGAGATAAGAATTCAAGAGCTCCTGGCCCCCCGCCACTTGTTCAAGCCTTGACTATCCCCACCTTTCAAGTTACAAGTGAAATACAAATGCTGTCTCCTGAAACACCAACCCATTTTTAGAGGTAACACAGGAAAAAGCTCACCTCTACTAGGTGATTGTCAGGGCCATACAGGTCTTTATCAAGTTCAATGACCAGAGATTTAAAGAAGGATGAGAACTTTCTTTTCTGCTTGGTGGCATCATATTTGGACAAAGCAGACTGCAAGCAACACAGGAAGGAAAAGCATTAGGACAGCAAGTCTCAGCACTCAAGCACAGCCACCGTGCACAACAGCATTCTTTAAGTTCTGGACACCTAAATTCACCAACATGTGCTTGAAAATTAAGTTCCAAGTCAGAAAGTGCAAGACTGGAGTTAAAGATGAGCTTGCAGGAATTAAATCACTCAGCAATTACATACAATGCAAGTGCCCTGGTCCTCAGAGCCAGGGTACACAAGTGCCACTGATTGGCTCTCACCATTCATTCTTATAGCTCTAAGAACTTTGTAAAACTCATGTCCTGCCATGGGGACACCCATCGGTCTCCAAGTTGGGCTCTCGGTCTCTTCACCATCAGACTCCTTAGAAAACAGAGATGAAGGGGGGTATCAAGCCTGTAGCTATGCTCTGAATACACTAGGAAACTGGTTTCATCGCCAATTCCAGACCCGTAAAGTCACCTCTGTGGTTGGGTGTTTCACACTTACATCTTCCAACAGCCGTCCTTCCACCCGAAGCTCCCAGGAGGCGACTGTTCCTTCACCATCCTCTGCATCTGACTTGGCTGGATTGAAGGTATTGGAGATAAAAATACGTAGCTTTCGTTTTTGCTAAGAGAAAAAGCATCAGTTCAATGTTAATTCTGAAATCTTGCTGACTGTCTTACTTATGTTTTGCTAAAACCAAGTTTAATGTTTTTAGCTGCCTCATATTCCCTCTCTCCCAGGGCAGACCAGCAAGGAAAGAGTCATTTCTGGTTCCTGGTTCTACTCCTTGGTCATGTCTGGAGTGTTAGGATTCCTGATATGTCACACTCAAGAGGGATGTGACTCAAGCTTCAGTGCCCTCCTGCTTTATTCATTAAAATAAGAGCCTCCAAATCTTGCTTATTATCACCACGAACGCAGCTCTCCCCCACCTTAATGGGTCGCTTCAAAGCCTCCTGGATATCCAAGCGCTTCCTCATGATCGTCTGGTCCAACTTCCTTTCGAAGGCCAGCAAGTCCATATAGGCCTGAGACTCGGGTACCAGTTCCCGGATCTAGAGCCAATCAAGAATGCAAATCACCGTCAGTGTCCCCTCACCTCTCCACTCTGCTCCGTGCCAACACAGGCTGCGGCTGTGTGTCACTCACCCTCTGAGGTAGAATTTTGTCAGCCATCTTCTTCTTTTTAGCACTGTTAAGGAAGCAGATGCACACACAGGCATTAAAATAGCGACCACGTAGTGCATGTGGACTGTCGGCTCTCAGGAAGGGAGCAAGAGGACAGCTTGTTCTCTGGTTCAGCACCGGGACATTACTCCTGCGCTCAGCCTTGTGCCCAGGCTCCCACTTTCAGAGGCAATTATGGTTACTGTCAGCAGAGTCAGGCTCTCCATTCCCCACAGCCCCTGCCAGGCCTCTGGCACTGCAGAGCTGAGAAACGCTGTGGCCATGACATGGACTGATCATCTGAACATTTCTCATCCCCTACAAGGGCTCTGAAAGCATTTCCAGTTGGAAAGCGTGTACCAACATAAAGACTCCCTATCTCTATTAGCTTTAGACTGACTTTTCTAGGAGATGCATTTTAAATCAAGGATGAATTACTACTGTTAGAATCATGGAACCATTGAGGCTGGAAGGGACCTTTAAGGTCATCAAGTCCAACCATCAACCCAGCACTGCCCAAACCCCCACTAACCCATGTCCCTCAGCACCAAGTCTGCTTGGCTTTTAAATACCTCCAGGGATGAAAATTCCACTTCCCTGGGCAGCCTCCTCCAGTACCTGACAACCTTTTCAGTGAAGAAATTTTTCCAAATATCCATCCTAAACCTCCCCTGGTGCAACTTGAAGCCGTTTCTTCCAAACGCCCAAGCACGGCAGAGCACCCACACAAAGCCCAGCACAAACACTTTGTGTCACCAAGCAGAGCCAGCCCATCGCACCACATCAGTGACCAACAGTCCCCGCTGCCCTGCAAGGTCCCCACTCAGTGAGGACTTGTCCATTGCTCTCTGATTCCTTCAAATCCAGCCTTCCCCCTGGGGGCCTTTGAGGAGAGAGGCAATATATCTATGCCCCCACCTGGGGATGTCTTGAGACACCCCAGGGTGTCCCCAGAACTCCCCAACACCTGGGGACATCTTGGGATGCCCTAAGATGCACCTTGATACCCGGGGGACACACCATGATGTCCAGAGAGACCTCAATGCTTGGGGCACCCCGGGATGTTCCCGATGCACAAGAATGTCCCAGAATCCCCTGCAGTGCTCCAGTGCCCAGGGATGCTCTGGGATGTCCCTGCTGCCCAAGGAAGCCCTACTCCCCCAGGATGTCTCCAATGCCTGAGGAAGCCCTCAGACACCCCAATATCCAGGCATGTCCCCGACGATGCCCTGAGACACAACAATGCCCTGAGACACCCTGCTGCCCAGGGATGCCGTGGAATGACCCTAGTGCTTGAGGAAGCCCTGAGACACCTTGATGCCCATGGATGTCCCCAACGCCCAAGGATGGCCTGAGACACCCCACCACCCCGGGATGCCCCCGCTGCCCCAGGACGTCCCAAGACACCCCGATGCCCAGGGATGCTCTGATGATGACCTGAGACACGCCAATGCCCTGAGATGCCCCGGGATGCCCCCAGTGCCCAGGAACACCAGCCCTTACTTATGGTTGCGGTTGGGGACGGCCTGCGGCTGCACCTGCTGGAGCTGCTGCGGCGCCGGCCTCTTGCGGGCCTGGTCCAGGCCGGCCTGCGCCATCCCGGGCCGCACCGCCGGGCTCCCGCCGTAACCGGGCGGCCCCATGGACGGGCCCTGCGGCGCAAGACGGCTGCCCGGTAACATCCCGGGGCGCTGCGGAGAGAAGAAAAGCCGTCCAGTGCCCACCGGGCGAGACCGAGGCCGTGCCCGACCCCGTCCCCGCCGCCCCCGCTCCCTCCCGCCCCGCCCCGCGCAGCGCCGGTCCCTCCCCCGCCTCACCGGGTAGGCGGCTCCCGGCAGTGGCGAGCGGTACAGGCCCTGGCCCGGAGCCGGGCCCATGCGCACCGGCCCGCCCGGCCCTCCCGGGCCCAGCGCGCCGGCCCCGGCAGCGGCCCCACCGCCACCGCCGCTGGGAGTCACCGACTGGAATCCCGCCCGCGCCGCCATCTTCTCCAGCACAAAGGGGAGCAGGCCGGAACCGGATGGGCGCCATAGAGAGAGCGCGGGGGGCGCTAGAGCGGCGCCGCCCGCGAGTGCTGCCCTCTGCCGGCGGGCGGCCTGCGCCGGGCGCGGGGAGGGCGGGCTGTGCTGGGGCCGTGGGGTACGCGGGGACTGGGGGTGCAGGGATACGGCCCTGGGGCTGGGGGGGGTGGTGGTGCAGGGTTTTTTGTGGGGGGACGGGACAATAATGGTCTATGGGTGTGAAGGGACTGGGAGGGCTGGGGCCATGGGTTCTATGGGGAGTGCAGGGTCCTGGGGCCATGGGGGTGTATGGGGGGCTGGAGGGACTTGGGGGTGCTGGGGGCCCGGTCCTGGAGGGATGTTTGGGCCAGGGGCTATGGGGGGGTGCATAGTCCTGGGGGTATTTGGGCACGGTCCTGGGGGGGTGCTGGGGCCATGGGGGTATTTGGGGGTGGTGCAGGGTCTTGGGGGTGTTGGGGCACTGGGGGTGTTGGGCAACTGGGGACTTGCTGGGGCCATGGGAGTGTATTGGGGGGTGCAGGGGGGCTCAGAGGCTATCTGGGAGGGTACAGGATCTTGGGGTAAGGTCCTGGGGGATTAATGAAGGGTACAGAGAACGTGAGGGTGGCTCTTGGGGGTGCTGGGGGCAATGTTCATGGGGAGCCTATGGGGGATGCACAGTCCTGGGGGAACAGGGAGTCCCGTGGGTGTTTGGAGCAGGGTGGGAGAGGCAGCAGATGGGGGCTGGGGGCTCTCTGTGCAAAATTCACTGTAAGAGAATTCACAGCTTCTTGAATCCCCGGGCTGGCAGCCATCGAGGTCACCTTCAGGCGTGCTCAGGGACTCCTCCACCTGCGTGGGCTGGCATCGCTCCCCATCTGATCCCTCCTGTCCTCACTGAGCCTGGCTGACTTCTGCTGCAGCCCCCCAAGTTCCTGCACAGGAGCCGTTACTGTCGGAGCCACCCTGGAGGCGAGAAGGTTGGGGTGTCCGTCCTGCACTTGCTGGGCCGTAGCCGTAGCCCTCACTGATATAAACATCTCGCAGGAGATGCCGGTCTTCACGACCCCCTCGCTCTGGGCCGTGCTGGGAGGAACCAAGCAAAGCCCCATCCCTGCGGCTTTGTCTCCCTGGGGATGGAGGACTCCAGCGTGCAGACCTGGCAGTAACACCTCTCACCAGCTCTGCCATCCTTAACATCTTAAGAAGTGAGCTTATTGGGGTATAAATGGAGTCATTTTGTTCAGGTTTAGGCTGAGCACCCAGGAAAAGGATTTCCCTCTCCCCTGAGAGTTGCTACAGAAAGCACAATGTTAGAATTAAAGGCCACTTTCTGCAAGTATTAGCATTAAGTTCCCAACTCCCTGGAGCACTTACCCCTGCGGTTACTCTGAGAGAAAACGGGACGCAAATCCAGCCAGCATTAATCTGTGAAAAAAACCTGAGTGAGCAGTCACACCACAAGTATTAATTAAGCAATTAATGATGATCATGTGGGTCATTGTGGAGGCTCTCCACAATGCACATGTACAGTGCATGGCATTGTTGACTGAGCAAAGAAGTGGGGATGTGTTGGCACCTTTTCTGCCAGATACAGCATTTCCTACCCTGGATGAAACCCTCGAAGCTTTGAGCACAGCCATTAACTGTTGTCTTAGGATCCATGTGTCCGTGCAGTTAATTTAATGCCACCTCCGACAGGCTTGGCGCCCAGCAGCCTGATGAAATATTCATGGGGAGGAAAAGCAGTGGAACTTATCTGCTCCGTATTGTTCAGATGCAACTTTGACAGATTTAAAGCCTGGCAGGAGCCTCTGGGCAGGCTGGAAAACTGGCTCTCCCCGGAGGGACACACAAGGTGAGGTGGGGTGGGAGCAAGAGAGAAAACAAAGGCTCACCTTGTTAGTGGGGAAAGGGCAGAGAGAGAGATGCCCAGCTTGGCACAGGGGAGCTGCGGGGTCTCAAGAGACCCCACATTTCATGAGCTGAGCTGGGAGCGACCCCAGCTCTCTGTCCCCAGGGATGCTCTCTGCTCAGTCCTCTCTGTCCCCTGGCGCCGGCTGCGTTTTGTAAGAAACAGGAGGAGAAAATAACGCCAGCTTCCTTGGCTCAGTGTCTCCTTACACTTGTCCTTTCTCCTTTCCTCTGCCCTGAGGGTTTGGTTGATTCCGCTCCTCCCAGTGGAAATGGTTTGTGAAATGCTACCCCCTGTACCTTCATTTTACTGCACCTGATGGCACCAGGCTCCTTTGAAACCTCCTCCCCAACCAGCCCGACTCTGGCTCCCGGCAGCCCAACACCATCCAGCGCTGCGTAATTATATCTCAGTGCCTGTTTCTGCTGGCAGCTTCGGCGCTGAGTGAGCGGTAACTGGGAATTATTGCCAGGGAGGAGAAGAGGTGATGCTGTCTCTGCCGTGGTTTCATGCATGATGCATGATTAATCCTTGCTCTGTAGGGTTTCAACAGCCACACGATCTGTGCGGTAAACACAGCAGCGTGCGAGCAGGTACCTCCCAGCATCCCAGGCCTCGGAGTGTCACACCCTGTCCTCCTGTGGATCGGCAGAGATGCCTCCTGTGAAATGTAATTAACTCCTTATCTTGTGCACAGTCTGGGTCTTGCAACACTGAGTGACAGACATGGATGTACACATGCTGCTGGCACTGCACACCCTGCTGCCTGCCAGCCCCGGGCATCCTGTGCCCGAACCTGAGCTGCCGGAATCCCAGACAGGCTGGAGCTCCCTGGCCCCACCACGCACGGATTGCCCGCACGGGAGAGCCTTGAGTTTGAAAATCACAGAATTATAGAATGGCCAGGGTTAGAAAAACCTCTGGAGATCATCTCCTCCAACCCCCTGCCACAGCNNCAGGGCTCTGACACCCTCACAGGAGAGAAGTTCCTCCTCGTGTTCAGATGGAACTTCCCATGTTTCTGTTTGTGCCCATTGCCCTGTGTCTGGTCACTGGGCACCACTGGGAAGAGTCTGACCCCATCTTCCTGCCCCCCACCCCTCAGATATTGCTCAGCATTGATGAGACCCCCCTCTCAGCCTTCTCTTCTCCAGATGAACAGCCACAGGGCTTTCAGATAGAGCTTTGTGCAGCTTTTCCACTTGAAGTCTGAGAGGTTGGTGTCCCGCATGGCTCCCCGCTGTGCACCCCCGGGGGTCGCGTTGTCTCTGCTGGGTCCCGGCAGTGCCTCTGCCAGCCCCGGGCTGCGGCTCAGACACCCTTCCCAGTGGAAGCCTCAGAGGTGCTGATGCGAGGCTGTGGCAGATGGATGGGGTGACCTGCTCCCAGCACAGCCCAGCAGGTTAATGGGAAGCTGTGGAGGAGATTACAGCTTGCAGAGATGGGGTCAGTGCCTGCCCCTGCAACAGGATGGCGGTGAGGGCCACCGTGGGGGGGAGCAGCTTCTCCAGCTACTCACAGGGGCTGGCTGCAATTAATTAGGGTTCATTAACTCCCTTCTGAGCTTAGTGATATTATCTTGCTCCTATTCAAAGCCCACCCAATGGCCTTTGCAGCACCAGCTCTGGCAGAGAAGGACCAGAATAGCAGTCAGACCATTCTGGTTTAAATGCAAAGTGTCCGTCTGCCATTTCCAGGAGCAAGAGGGACGTGGCCAGAGCCAAGTGACCGCGGGGAGTTTGGCATTTCAGTACTCCCTGCCCGCTGCCCACTCACTCATTCAGTCTCTGTGGGGTCCTGGGGGCATTTTTGGATGTTGAATCTGGTGTGCTGCTTTTGCTCTGTGTAGCTGGAGATTTTTAAACAAGAGATTTTAGATGAGAGATTTTTAGGATGAGAAGTGGGTTTAGAAGAAGCTTGTGCTACAACTGCTACTAACTTGGTTAAATGAAAAACAGGTGATATTCAAGCGAGTGACTCATTTCTGCTGAATCTCAGGTGTCTGTCCCAAACCACAGAAGTGTTAGACTTGTCGAAGCTCAGCAGCTGTGCTTATGTTAATTCTCCTCCCCCTGCCTGAGAGCAAAAGTCAATTCCCATCCTCCAGCCCTGAGGTGTCCCTGGGGATGTCTTCACATGGCAGTGCAGGGCCAGGCAGGTGCTGGAACATTGGTCCCCAGAGCCACCCTCCCATTAGCACAGCAATTAGCAAAGGGACACGTTCGTGTGACTCCGCTCAGCACCAGCTCTGGTGTTGCTGGTTTTCACGTGCGTGTTCACAGACAGCACTGGAAGTCTGGACCCAAGCTTTCCCTCCCACTCCCAACCTTTTGGTCTTGGCTCCAGGAGCTCAGTGACACCTTTGAGAACATCCCGGGATGATGGGTTTTGTCAGTGTTGGGTCCACGGTTGGACTCAATAATGTGAAAGGTCCTTTCCAACCAAGATGACCTGTTGGATCCAGCGGAGGCCACGAAGATGCTCAGAGGGTTGGAGCATCTCCCCTATGAAGACAGGCTGAGAGAGCTGG
>BJBW01012104.1:15577-28420 GCA_004320125.1 Scolopax mira
GGACTGTTTACAAGGAAGTGTAGTGACAGGACAAGGGGTAATGGTTTTAAATTGGAAGAGGGGAGATTTAGATTAGATATTAGGAAGAAATATCTTTTCCGTGAGGGTGGTGAGACACTGGAACAGGTTGCCCAGAGAAGCTGTGGCTGCCACATCCCTGGAGGGGTTCAAGGCCAGGCTGGATGGGGCTTGGAGCAAGCTGCTCTGGTGGGAGATGTCCCTGCCCAGGAACTCAATGATCTTGAAGGTCCCTTCCAACTCTAACCATTCTGTGATTCTATGATACCACGGGGCCTCCTTGGGGAGCATTCCCAGCAGCTCCATGCGAGAGAAAGGCTCAGCCTTCATGAGTTATATCATTCTTTATATCATCGTTAAGAGTAGCAGGTATTGATGTACAATGCATCTGTCATCTTATTGTGCTTCCTATGAAAATGTGTGTACATAGTACAGATACCAGAGAGAATTCAACACTTTATACACTTGAAGGCATTCAGAGATCAGTAACAGAAAAAAAAATATGGCACAAGAACAAGGCCTAAATGCTACTAGATGGGTATCTACACTGATATGATGCATATATAGATATATATATATATATGTACACATATATATATAGTCATATATATTATATATAAGAAATATAAAATGCAGATGACATAATAGAAACAAACAAAAAACTGTATTCTTCAACAGGTGAGTGTCAAGGTCAAATCCCAGCCCCATCTTTAAAAGATTTAATGGGAAAGAGAAAGAAAGAAAATAAATAAATGAAACGCAATGAAATGTTAGGAAAAATCCATAAGAAAATTTATGGATGTGGCTGACCCGTCATCTTTGGGCGATCGCTGGATAAAAAGGACTAACCCCCAGTTCCTAATTTTGGTCAGGAAGCAAATGATAATAAAAATGGCAATAATAAAACCAAAACTGCAGTTTAGAAATAATAATTACTAAAAAGGCTTATTGCAAAAGCTCCTAAAGATAAGTAGCACTTTAGCCCTGGGAGGGCTCTTGCTTGATGTGTGGGGCCTGGGGGCTGGCAGGGGCTGGGGGAGGCCGATTTCCACTAACCCCAGAGCGAAATGGGGGTGCGCTTGTGGTCCTGGGGAGCTGGACCCCGGCTGCCAGCGCAGGTCTCTGCGTGCAGGGGGAGGCCAGTGGTGGCCCCGGGGCAGCGAGCCAGCAGATGCCCTGAGGATGCCCAGAGGCAGCTGCTGTCAGGGGGTTCAGTGGGGAGGGAGCCTATGGTCCCACAGACCAGAGCACCCTGTGCCACGGGGTGTCCCTCAACCTACAAACCCTCCTGGTGCTGGGGCTCCTCTGCCCATCCGCCCAAAGTGGTGCCAAGGGGCTGCCCCTCATGGTGGTCCTGGTCCAGCTGGGCAATTGGCCACAGCTGAAATGGGGGCCAGGAGTTTTCCTTCTGCCTTTCTCCCCAAGGATGGCTGTTTTTGGGGGCCACATGGGGTAGCCCCAGGCTCCCTGGGGACAGAAGGGACTGTGGGGCAGGGCAGGGTTGGCCAAGCTGCATGGAGCCCAGGAGGGACAGTCAGGGAGACCACGCCATCGCCCGGTGCAGCTGAGAGGGAGTGCCCAGCGGTGGGGTCTGCAGTGCCAAGGTGGCACCCCCTGCCCAAGTCCCCTCTGGTGCTCATGGCTGGCCAGTGAGCTCAGTGGCTGCTGGGCACCTGGCCCCTGTCCCTGGGGCAGGGTGCCGAGGAAGACATTTTGGAGGGGTGAAGGTGGCCTGTCTTCATGCACATGGAGTGGCCAGGTGTGCCCAGGTGAGGGTGGGCTGCAGGGCCACTGTGGTCCCAGGGGACGGCCAGACTCTGCTGGGGCAGCCAGACCCACTGCTGGGCACGCTGTGGAGCTCCTCAATGATCCCTCCTGCTGGGCAAGGTGGTCCCAGCAAACGCCGGCCAAAGTGTTGGAGCAGGATGGGCATGGAGACGATGGACAGACAGACGGACAGGGCTGTGGATGGAGACTCTGCAGCCAAATGGCTGCTTCTTCTTGGCTTCTGGGTTTCTAGTTAAAAAGGCTGAGGGGAGCCGAGGGGAGGAGATGGGGCAGCCCTGTGCCCCAGCCCACTGTGCGTGTCGCTCCTCGCGCTGCGAGGGTGCCCGGGCTGGAGCCTCCTCCAGTCCCTGAACGAGCGGGGCAGGCACCACGGGGGCTGTGCGCCAGGTTCGAGCATCACCCGCCCCCTCCGCCTGCCCCAAAATCCGAGGCCATCGCTCTTGTCTGTGTCCCACTGTGGTGAGGAGCAAGGTCCCCTAGATGTGTCTCTCCGCTGGCGCTGGCAGGGAGAAGGGCAGCTCTCCGGAGGGCTTTGGTAGCTCAGGTTGTACATCCAGACGTCGGTTAGCAGGTGAAGTCCTCAAAGGTGCCCCGGGCCGGGTGATGAGGTAGGATGTTGGCTGCGTACGTCATGCCTGCCGGGTGCCCCCGTATGCTTTCACAGGGATTCTGCAGGGCAGAGGATGGACAGGACGCTGCGGTCACTGGTTTCACCCAGGCCCTCGCAGAGAGCGAGTCCTGGCTCCCCACAGCATCTCTGTCTGGTGCTTCTGCTCCTTTCCCAGGTGCTTCCCAAAATGCTGACTCTCCCACCCCATGACACATCTGGGGCAGCCACCGAGGGCAGCAAGAAGGGACCAGCAGTCCCTGGGGAATGCCTGGCACTTACGTGGCGTTTCACGTCGTCCATGCTCAGTGCGACGCCCTTGTCCGTGTTGTTCCTCTTGTGGTTCTTGCGGCACTTGCCCCGCCGGCACAGCCGGTGCTTTATCACCTGCCAGAGCCAGGTCTCAGTAACCGTGGGGGCTCACAGGTGGCCCTTCCCCAAGTCCCACACGAGCATTTCAGTGCTCCAGGATGAACTGAGCCCCCCGGCAGCCGGGGGACGGCAGGGACACTCACCTCGTAGGCATAGTCAAACAGCTCCAGCACTGTGAGGATACTGGCCCCGATGAACAGCCCCATCTGCCCTCCAATGTCACCTGCAGAGGAGAGGGAAGCCATCAGGGTGGTGTGAGCCTGGTGTCCAGTGGCAAAGGGAGCAGAGAAAGGGCAGAACTCATCACTGCTGTGACTCATGGGGCCAACATGAGACTACCTTGTTGGGGGATTCTGGCTGGCTGCTGCTGCAGAGCCCCGGCGCGCAGCCAACACTCACCCAGCAAACCAGCCACTTCGTATGCCTTCTTCTGCTCGATGGTCTCATAGTTCAGGGCTTCAAAGAAGATATCCAGCACCAGGATGTTCTCCCTGCGCAGGACACAAGTGGTGTCAGGCTGAGATTTGGGATGGAGGGACAAGAGTCCGCCCCGTCGCCGTGGCTGCAGCACGTTACCCGATGTACTGCTCCGATTTGTTGTACTTCTTGGCCAGGTACTTGGCAGAGGCCTTGCTGGGGATCTTCACCATGGAGAGCTCTTTGCCGTAGCGGGTCACATTGCAGGGCATCTCGCAGACACAGTACTCATTGTCCTTCTCCACCAGGAAATCTGGGCAGGGAGATGGAGACATGGAGACGGAGAGATGGAGAAATGGAGATGAAGAGATGGAGGGGGGAGATGGAGAGAAGGAGAGGGGGAGATGGAGAAACGGAGAGAAGGAGGTGGAGAGATGGAGAAACCCAACATCTCCAGTTCAGCCAGGCAGCCTCACCTAAGGCCGGGTCTGCGCACTCCTTGTACTGCTCCGGGGTGCAATACGGGGCATCGCCTGTGAGAGAGAGAAAACGTTTATTCTGGGGGGGATGGGGCTGGGCGTCGGGGGCTGAGCCTGCCCCGCGCGGGGCTCACCCGGCATGTGCACCATGCGGCAGTTGCAGTTCTCCACCAGGTAGCGGGTCTCGCAGTCGATGCGGCAGGCGGTGATGCTGTAGGTGTCGTAAAACTCCGAGTCGCCCGCCGCGGCCTTGCAGTCGCCCCAGGGAGGTGGCAGGTAGATGAGCTGGGAGGGGACAGAAGCCAGGAATGAGGAGAGAAGCCCACCTGCCCCCAGCGTGGTGCGGGGCAGACTCTCTCACTGTCCCCAGGGTCGCCCTCTCCACCGACATGGGGACAGGAGGGAGGGTCCGTGGCCCACAGCAGGGCTGCAGGGAGCACCTCAGACCCCCCCAGTCCTTACCCGCTGCTCCTGGCAGGACACGAAGGTCTGGAAGCCAGGAGCCACCCCGAAGCCCAGCTGGTCAATCAGTGGGGGCTCGTCCTGGCTGTGGATCTGCACCTTGATCCCGGCTTCGAACGAGGTCTCGTCTGCGGCAGAGAGAAGTAGGGTGAGCACGGTGCTGTACCCGTTGAGCCCTGCTGCAAGAGGGACCAAAACTTCTCCTGCCTCCCACCCTTCCCCTGGGTAAATTCCTTCATTCAGGTGTCCACCCCTTCCTCCATCTGTTTGCTACGCCACGTCCTTGCCCTCTCTGCCTCTGACCCTCCAGCACCTGGGGAGAGCAGCAGGGAAAGCGTTTGCCTCTATTTATAAACAACTTGATGGCTGCTTGTCTAAACCGATGGGGAGTTGCCATGGCGAGGAGCAAAGACAAGGAGGAAAAAGGAAAGAAAAGGACCTGAAGTGATGAGAAATGGAAGGAGGGAACAAGAGGGAGCCTGAGGGATGTGAACCTTTGGGGTGGGGAGGTAGGGTGGAGGTCCTGGAAAGTGCTGAGAAGCACCCCAGGAGTTGCCAGTGACTGAGGGGACCTTTTGGCAGAGCTGCTGGGGCACTGGGTTACCTGTTTCCCCCCACACTGGCAGGTACTCGTCCTGCTGAATGTCCAGCATGATCTCCAGGCCGTTGCCAGTGCCCCCCTTCATGGTGATGAGCCGGGGCTTCCCATCCTGCCCCGCATTGAAGGTGTAGCACTTCCCATAGCGGGTGAAGACCTGCAGGAGAGGACACTTGGCTGAGGCTGGGGCCCCTCTGTTGGCACCAAACTGCTGCCAGCACCACGGCATGGGGCCAGGATGGCATTACCAGCCCTAGACACAGCTGTCCCTGGCTCTGGGGGTATGATACGACCCAGGCTTCTGCCCTACAGGATGTCTCTCACTGTTGGAACCACCCTAGTAGAGAAGGAGACGTCCCCAGCAAGGCACAGGGATGGCATGGGCACAGAGACGCTTTGCAGATTTAGAGGACTTTGACCCCACAGACCCCACGGCAGCCCCAGCTCCCTGAGGTGCATCCCTACGACTGCACCAGTGCCTCCTCCGAACCCTCCTCCGTCCCTGCAGAGGAGGGGGCTGGATGGGATTCTGACCCCCCCGTCCCTCCTTGTCTGTTCCAGCTCCAGCAGCTGGCACGTCCCCACGCTGCTGAACTGCTGCCAGCCCAGGCACAGGTCATGTAAGGGGGGCTCCAGACTGTGTGGTGCCCCATGGGCGATGGTGAAACGAGGATGGAGGTGCCAGGTACCTCCTCTGCCAGCACAGCCCTGGGCTGCTCTCCGTGTCTCTCCAAAGTGGTGCCATCCCCATCTCCAGAGTGACGCCTGGGTGCCGGTGGAGGGGGGCTGAAATATCAGCCTGTCCCTGAGCGAGCTGGCAAGGACAGCATCCCCCACCGTGCCTGATCTGACATGATGCTGGCCAGAGCTGCTCCCCGTGCCCGGCCACCTTGGGGCTACTCACCGCCGCGAAGTCGCTGGGGCCGCACTCCTGGCCCCGGTAGCTGCAGCTCAGCAGCATGTCCTCCAGCTGATGGCAAGTGCGGTTAAAAAACCCATACAAATTTAAGGGCTCGTCCTCGTCCCCGGGGCTGGGCTGGGCTGGGGCAAAGCCCAGCTCCATCCCGGGCTCGTAGTCGACCAGGGGGGCCAGGTAGAGCAGATCCTCATGGCTGAGCTGGGAGACCCGCACACGGTTGATGTTGCAGAAGGTGACGGCGGGGAAGGTCATCTCGGGGCTGTCCTCCTCGCTGAGCAGCGTGACGTGGTGGTACTCCAGGTAGTAGACGATGCGGTCGGCCACCTGGTAGAGGAAGACGGAGAGGGAGAGGAGGAAGGCCAATGCCCAGAGTGCCTGCCGGGCACCCAGGCTGCCCTCCACAAAGATGTGGCTCAGCCCGTGTAGGGTGCAGCTGCTGGCAAAGGCCACAAAGTCCATGGCTGCCCCTGCATCCTCTTCCTCCTCTTCCTCCTCCTCCTGGCCATACAGGAACTCATCTGCTCCATCCTCTTCACTCCCGGTGGCTGCAGCATCTCTTGGTCCTTCCTCGCTGGAGAAGGAGATGGTGCAGAATATCTGGAGAGGCATTGTCCAGCGTGGAGGTCCCAGCTCCGGCGTGGGGGTCCTATACCCTGCTCTGCCACAGCCTGGAGGGTCTTCAATGGTGGGTTGGTTCCTCGGGGTGTGGGTGAGAAAAGCTGGGGGAGAGCAGGGGAGGAGGATGGGGCAAGTTCAGAGAAGAGAAACGGAGAAGGGAAAAGGAGTGAGAGGCAAGCAGGAGTGAGGGAGAGGAGCAGAGGGATGCTCAGAGGGGACGGAGAGAGGAGGGTATATCAGGAGCAGGGAGGAGGAGAGGAGGAGCGAGGGGCGGTTCTGCGGGCTCCCCAGGTCCCCCGGGACCGGCCGGCTGCGGCTGCAGGACAGAGCAGAGACATCACCGGCTCCAGAATCACCGATGTGTTGGGAGCTCTTGGTGCTGCCCGGGGTTCCTGAGGGGCTGTCGGCTCCAGCGAACACGGGTGCCCATGGTTTTGTGTGCAGGTCCCCGGCGTGTGTGTACCCACTCCGCATCCTCCATCCTTGCTGTGGGGAGCACCGTCCTGGCAGCCCGACCGGCTGCTCCAGCCAGGCCCTCCCCACCGGCAGCCGGGCTGTTTCCGGAGCCGCCATATGCCAAGCTCACGGGCTTTTCATCAGGGCAACGGGAGCCAGAGGTTGTTCCAAAACGCCTGTGACACCCTCCTGCTGCAGCACCCGCCCCGGTGGTGCTAGTGGGGATGGAAGGAGGCTGTGGTGTCCCCAGGCTCTCACAGTGCTCATCCTGTGCTGGCAGCACCCATCCCTGCGGGCGCATCTCCCCACGCCGGGGCAGCAGCAGAGGTGATGTCTGGAGTGGTACGAGGTCTGTCCTCCTCCAAACCAGGGTCCGTTTTTGGCAGGATTTGGGCACTGCCATGGTGACTCCTTCTGCAGATCCCAGCCAGCAAGCAGGGTGTCACCTCATGCTTTGGATCCCTGTGGGACATAGGGAGCCGCTGCTTCCCCTGGGGATGGCATCCAGGCCTCGCGTGGCTGAGCTGGGGCTGGGGGTCCTGGAGGCACCCCGAGGTGGGGTGGTGGGATGGAGCCAGCGGCCGGGAGCAGAGGCGTCTCCTCCCTGCAGCCCTGCAGCAGCACAGCCCCTTCTTGCGGTTTGCTTTTTCCCTGCACTCAGCACTTCATAAAAGCATCCGATGCGACCACAGAGCAATCTCCAGCCCCATCCCAGCACCGCAGCCGCCATTGCTGGCCCGAGGGGAAGGGGAGCATCTAAATACAGCAGTGCTTTGATGCGCAAGGGCTGGTCGGGAGGTTTTGGCCGATGTTCAGCTGCAATGAGCACATCCCAGCCCACCAGTTCGGCTGCTCTGCACCCTTCCCCACACACACCATGGGAGCTCTGGTCCCTGAGCACATCCCAGCTCCTGGACACGGGCACCACTGAACTGGGGGGGACAAAAACAACCAGTACAAATCCAAGCTGATACCTGTGCAATGTTATCTGCTCTTCCCAAGCAAGTAGTGCTGGTGTAATGGGCAGGGTGTACACTGGGGATCCCTGCCAGGGCAGTCTCAGACAAGATGATGACCAATGACACAACAGCAGGTTGTCCCTTGAGGGGATGTCCTGGGGCTCCCCAAGCTCAATATTCCCAAAAGGCCCTGGTGTAAGAGGGACAATACCAGTTGGCACAAAGCTGGGGACACTGTCAGCCCCCAGGAGAAAGGCTGGATGACCTTGGGGACAAGCACCAGAACCATGGGATGAAATTTCATAAAGCTGAGAGCAAGGCTGTGCCTTTTGGGAGTGACCCAGAGTCTGAGCTGGAAGCTCATCCTGGGAAATGGGACCAGGGAGGTGGACTGGGTGGCTGGGAGCCACCACGCCATAGGGACCAGGTCACCTTTATCTTTGACAGAGATGAACTGCAGTTGCACCGTGGGCAGGGCTGGGCTGTAAAGGCATCAGGAATTCACCTGGGGGGGTGTCTGGGGCCACTGGGTGGGCAAGTTGGGCTCATAACACACAGAGGATGCTTTTGGTAGGGAGCGAGCAGGTATGAGCTGGCTGGGACTTCTGGGGGTGGGATTTCTGGTGTTCCCCAGCTCTGGGACACAGAGGTTCTGTGCAATGTCTGTAGGAGGGAGAGGGGAAGAAGGAAAATGGAAGAGAGGGCTGAAGGGGTTTGTTTAACCCTGGCAGAGACCAAGAGCCGAGTGGTGCTGCCTGGGCCCTGTGGGACAGTCCCTGATGGTGTGAGTGAGAGGCAAATCTGATCCTATGGCGTCAGGAGGTTTCATGTGTCTTCTTGGGAGCAATTGCAAGGAGAGGGGATGCTGTAATGAAAACACTCCATCACTGGCTGGGGCCGTTAACCTGCCTTGCTCAGCTTAAATTGCTTGTGGAGAGCACTGGGGCCAGTTCCCAGCAGCTGCGAGGACGAGCACTGCCCCAGCTCCAGTTACCACTGCCTGTCCCAGTACCGACACTTGAGCTGGGGTGAAGGTGACTGGGGACCGTCACAGCCAAGAGCATGGTGGCACCGATGCCCAGGGAGCGAGTCCTGACCCCACAACTGGGGACAAACTGTGGCCGTGTCCCTACATTGCAGGCAGGGGGGTGCTGTCCCGGTTTGTGCAAATTTTTTGGAGATGCTGGAGGAGTCTTTGGATTCGTTCCAGCTCTTCCCTTGCTGGGAGTTATTTTTACCCTCTCTCAGGTAAAGCTTTGGTGGGGGAGAGGGACGGGGGATGCTATAATTAGCCGTGACATCAGCCCCCACGGCGGCGCGTGTTGGGATGATGCCACCACACCCCGACCCACAGCCGTGGTCCAGGGATGCTCGATGCCCTCCCCTGCCACAGCGAGGGATGCGGGATGATGGAAGGAGCCTGGTTTTCCCTGGCTCTGGCACAGTGTTTGGCCACTGTCCCAGGGTGGTTCTGCCCCGCTCACTGCTCTGCAGCTCCTCACGGGCCTGGGAAAGGAGGTTCCCCGGAGCGGGGGAGCACAGAGGCGGGGGGGGGGGGGGGAAGCAGGAGGGGGATTTGACGGCAGCAACAGCACATTTCACAGCCTGTCACGCTTTAATGGCAGAGGAGATCAAAGCCGGGATGGAGTTATTCATAGAGATAAACCAATCCCCGAGGAGGCGAGGAGAAAACAACATTGCAAGCTCTGTTATCCCAGGCCTGCAAGTGGCAGCCCGGCCCTGGGGAGGCTGTCGCAGAGAGTGCCCAGGGAGCTGGACCCGCTTGGTTTTTTAACTGGGCTCTGCCCATCCCTGGCAAGGACCGTCTGAGCCGCAGCCGAGCTGCCTGCGCCCGGAGGTCGGAGCTGCTGGTGGGGAGGGCTGAGATGGGGTGCAACTGGGAGCAGGATTTGAGGGATGGATATTTGGTGGGGCAGATGGGTAGCCCACAGCAGGGTGCATTGTACCAGAGGGAAGGAAAATCAGGTTTGTGGTGTGCCTTGGCACCATGAAGGTGTTTTGAAGCTCCCAGAGCTGCCAAGATGGTGGTGGTGGCACCTGCAGTGCCTCCAGTTTGGGGCAGAATGAGCCATTTCGGGATGGCTCCACAGGTCTGCATCCCATCCCCAAGTGATGGGATGGGTGAGAGGCAGAGCTGGGGCAGCTGGGCAGGGTGGGATCGCTCGGGCGGCCAGGATCTCTGCTGGGACTAATCCTGCCACCCCTTATCAGATGCTGCCACCTTGCCTCCACTCGCTCCGCCAGCCAAGCCAGGCGCAGCTTGTGTTATCCGGCCCTTTATCCCTCAGATTAGATGCTTCACAGTGGATTAGCATGTCACATTCTAATGCAGAAAAATTGATGATTAGAAAGGAGTTTTTTCCTCTGTATTATTCCCCACCTCCGCCTCCTCTCCACCCCGTCCCTGCGGACCCGGGCAACCCAACCCCAGCCGTGGGGACCAGTGATGCTCCAGCACTAGGTAATGGGGAGTCCCGTCCCTGGCTCACATCAGGGATGGGAAAACAAAGGGCCCTTTTTGGGACCGGGCAGGGCTGTAATGCTCTGTCCTGGCTGCTTTTGGTGGCAGGGCTGAGCATGGAGGAACCTGGCGCTCCAGGTCCCTGTGCCATCCTGCCCGGGGTTATCTGCTGCAGACGTGGCATCCGCAGCTCAGGACTTTAATAAAAAGCACATTATGGTGAGTAATGTGCTAAGTGGACTTCATTATGGACCCAGGGCCTCCCTGGCTCCTGTTGTTTCATATGATTTCATATCAGGCGAGCCTTATCTTCTCTCCAAACACTTCCATTTAAACTCCATTAATCTTTCAAAGCTTCCCTGGTCCAACACTGCCAAGTGCTTCCCAGCCAGCCCAGCCGGGTGCTGGCGCTGCTGTCCCGGGCAGAGAGGTCACCTGCAGCCCCGCTGGCTCGGGGTCCCCAGGGGGCTCAGCTGGGATCCCCCCACAGTTCTACGGGTGGTTGAGTGTGTATCATCTGTGGCTGGGCCTTTCATTGCACATCCCCTGTGACAGTTCCCACAGCCACCTTATCCTTGTCGGGGATCTATTTACACTCTATAATTGAAACAGTTTGTACCTCTGAGAGCTTTCTGGGTGATTTACCAGTGGTGGTGTCCCCTTGTGCTGTGGAGGGGTCACCGGGGCTGTGCCAGTTCCTGCCCTGCTGGGACGCAGAGGATGCTCCCGAGGTGATGCTAATTCCCAGGCGACTGGGATTATCCTGTGTGGACACTTATCCCAGTGCTTTTCCATGTTTCCTGCTGATCACGAATTACCCATAAGCAGGTTGCAATTTTTTCCGACATCCTTCACAATTGCTCAGACAGTTCGTGCAGGCAGATTCAAGCCGACGGTTTTATTGGGGGAGGGGGGGGGAATTGTGCTCCTATCTGGTTTTCTTGCTGTGTTCGCTTGCTCTGGCTCTGCACGCATCACGGTTTTCAAATCTAATCTAATCCAAGCAGGGTGGATATGCAGCCCCAGCATGTTCCTGCTCTCGACGGGTCTCCCCGTCGTTTAAGCTGGGCTCTGGGGCTGTCAGAAGAGCAAAGAAAAACGGGCTTAAAATCCCCAATAAATTAGAGGGAGAGTGGGGAGCGCCCTGCACCCTCTCTCTGTCCTTGGGGTAACAGCCTGGACACAGATGCAAAAACCCTCCATACAGCACCAAAAAAAAAAAATCAAAAAAATAAATAAAAGGTTATAATATCCAAGTGTCAGGGCTTGTATAAATAAATAGGAGCCCGAGATGGTGAGGAGCTTCTTGAGTCATGGTTGTTTTGGGAATTGCAGTGATGCCTGCTGCTTAGAGAGGCCTGGCTCCGGCCAAACTCTCTGCAGGCGATAAAACAAAGGCGTCTATAAAAAGCCAGATAAATTAAAACCAAGGCGAAAGGCCACGAGACAGTTAATTTCCCGGATCTTCCTGCAGAGATCTCTGCCTCCTGCACAGTCCCCCTCTGCCCTGGCATTGCCCCACTTGATAATGGGGGGAGGGAAAGTAGCACTAGGAGGTTTCCTGGGTAGATTCTTTGAAATACTCACCATCATCACACATCACCGTGTGCCTCACTGCTGCTCAGGATAAAGACCAAAGGGAGACTAAAGGGGAACAATTTGGAAAAATCCTACATTCTGTTGGTCCAGGGCTGCATTTCCAGCCTGCGGCTCCCTTAGGGGCTGGCATCCATGGGGCACATGTGCCGTGTCCCCAGCTGTGACATCCTTGTCCCCATTGCAGCCAGATAGCACTCAAAAGTCTCTTCATCTCCTCCAGTAGCCACAGATGCCATTAAAGCTTATTAATAATAATTAATAATTAATTTGCTAATGATTCTTTATGTGCAAAGGCTTCACAAGAGGAGCAGGAATGGCCTGAGGTGCATTGGAGCTGCTCTGAACTTTTTGCACGACACCTCCGGGTGTTCAGAGCACGGCTGTGTTACTGTGCACCGGGGCTCTGTGCTGCTGGGGTTGGGAAGGACCAAGAATCAAATGACCCCCAGCTGGGCCTGGTCCTCATCCTGCATGTCATAGAATCATAGAACTGTTTGGGTTGGAAGGGACCCAAAGATCATCCTGTTCCATGCCCTGCCCTGGGCAGCGACACCTCCCACCAGACCAGGTTGCTCCAAGCCTCCTCCAACCTGCCCTTGAACCCCTCCAGGGATGGGGCAGCCACAGCTTCTCTGGGCAACCTGGGCCAGGCTCTCACCACCCTCACACCAAACAAGTTCTTCCCCACAGCTCAGCTCCATCTCCCCTCTTTCAGTGTCAAACCCTTCCCGCTCATCCCATTGCTCCCCTCCCTCATCAAGAGTCCCCCCCCCAGCTTTCCTGGAAACCCATTAGAGACTGGAAAGGGCTCCAAGGTCTCTCTGGAGTCTTCTCTTCTCTGAACCCCCCCCAACCCCCCCTCCCAGCAGAGGGGCTCCAGCCCTCCCAGCATCTCCGTGGCCTCCTCTGTCCCCACTCCAACAGCTCCATGTCCTTCTGATGTTGGTGGCCCCAGAGCTGGAGGCAGCACTGGGGGGGGGGAAATGTCTCCCCAGAGGGGAGCAGAGGGGCAGACTCCCCCCCCTCACCCTTCTCTCTCCTCTCCTAATCACCTGCCAGGACCGGGGGG
>BJBW01012105.1:0-20192 GCA_004320125.1 Scolopax mira
GGTTGTCAGACATTGGAATGGGCTGCCCAGGGAGGTGGTTGAGGCACCATCCCTGGAGGTGTTCAAAAGACGGATTGATGTAGTGCTGGGAGGTATGGTTTAGTGATGGTGATCCTCATTTTTTGTTGTGTGGGTGTCTATTTTTGTCAGTTAGGTTGACGGTTGGACAAGATGATCTTTAAGGTCCCTTCCAACCTAGAAGATTCTGTGATCCTGTGATGATGTAATAAGACAAATAAATACAAGCTAGAATAACAGCCATATATTAATCTGTTGAGTATTCCCAGAAAGCAAAAATAATTTCCTGTTTAAAGTTTCTATGCACCATTAAAGAAGCCAGAAGAGGCAGATGGAGCTGCATTCTATACTGGAACCTTAAGAGACTCTCTAGAGGGGAAAATAGTGGTGTTTCATCTTCATAAAGGGAGAAAGGGACTTACTGAAAAATAGATAAATAGAAGACTAAAAGATAAATAAAAGACTAAATACTACCTTCTGGGTTCTGGTAATCATAATAGACAATTCATTCCACTATTTTTTCAGTTTTTACTTTTATCACTTTTCATACATAAGAGTTACAGTAAACACGTCATTTGCATCTATCTCAACTATACTAAGACAACTTCGGAGAATACACTCCAGTCAATGACTTGTATCATCTTAATTTGAGCTACATTATGCATCTAGAAAGTCGTGCCTTAATAGTAGTATGGCAAAGTTAGGATGAAGATACAAGTAAGGTTTGATACTCTCAGTTGGGTTTTCAGTCAAGGAGAGCTACACATGTTCTTAAGTATCACCCAGGTCTATGCAAATCTATAAGAAAACAATAGATGTCCTGAAACTCTTGTTTCTTAAGGGAATGTTCTGAGCATTTAGTTGTCTGTAAAATTTCAGTTGTGTTTTGTTTATTCAAAACGAGTGTTCTTCTACTGGCTTATCTGGATTTTTCCTCAAAGACATTGGTACAATGCATGAAATGGAAAGATGAGAATAAAGACTACTTATAGAGGTTGTATCAAGATAGAATATCACGTGATAATACTTAGAATTGGAGCTGAGCCTGAGAATTATTTTTGGATAGTGATGATTGTCTGTAGATCAAGTTCAAGTTCTTTTTCAGTAGAGGCTCCTCTATCACCTTTGAAAAATCAAGCTTAGAAAAAAAATCAAGGCTTTTCTAAAGCACTCATGAGACATTGGAACACAATTCACAAAAAGACTTCCCCACAGTGACACTGAACTTCACAACATCTAACTCACAGTCAAATGAGGCTTAAAACAATCCCCCAGTGCCCCCAGTTAGGTGCCCAGGGTTTCTCTACAATGCCAAAGGAGGCTTAGACAGAGATGAGGTTCATGCAGAGTAACAGAGATGTCTTAAGACTGCAGACACCAGGTGAGCAATCCTCACTGAAGGGACATAGCTGCCCCTACTCTCTGAACTTCTAATACTGAAGCTTTTTCTGTCATAAAACAGAGGGTACACCTGTCTTTTATAAATAGCTGTAGAAAGAACTCTTTCTTCATCTTATAGATCAGCAGTTAGAGCTCTTACAAAAGTTTAAGGACATCTCTAATTCCTCCTCCACCTGAGGTCCACATCTTTTATACAGGGAAGTGTAAGGTAGATACACTTTCAACTTCTGTTCTTGAAGCTCTCTCCACTGTCCAGAGGACAATAGGGAAAGAGAATAGTATGAGTCTATATCCTAGTAGTTATGTGCTGCTCTGTAAGATACACACCTACAAATTGTTTCCCATTTTAAAAGCAGTGAACAACAGACTTCCTTAGGTAATGAACTTGCTCAAAATTGCATGAACTAAGGTGTAAGTATCACCATCACCAATGCCTGCCCTTCTGGAGAAAGGCATCCAGAACACGCAGAGATCTGCAGTAACCAGTTACAGTCCGGCTTGGATGTTAAAGTTAGATGTTAAAGTAAAGCTCTTCCTTCCCAGCCCCTCAACACCAAAACAGTCCATCCTATAGCAGCATAAGTCTGCACTTTGCGTGCCCACAATGGGTCATGAACAGCCATTGCTTCCACAGAGACAAGTTTGCTGATTGGCACCATCATTCCCAGAGTTCAGCAGCTTTTGCTGAACCCTTAATAAGCAGAAACTGTGAGTAGGAAGCCAGTGCCTTTTCAGAAGTGAACAAACAACTTGCTTCTCTATGATGGGCAACGGCCTCCACATCCTGCTGTATTCACAGCTTCTGTTGAAGTTAACATTCACAGTGTCTCCTGGCTGCCAGCTCCCACTGTTTCTCAAAGCATTTCACGAAAGCAGCTGCAGTATACACAGGGGGAGCAGAGGTGCCTAGAGGAACATAGTGATGACCCCACTGTGCACTGACCTGCAGAGGTAAGCTCTATAAAGCAGAGAAATTTCTTAGGTTTCGATGCAAATTATCCTCTCAACATTACGCACCTAACCAATGGTGATTTAACCACAGTTCTACCCACCTCAAAGAGGCCCATGGTAAGTGGAGGAAATACTGCTCAAATCCAATGGATATGCCCTTGAATTTGTTTAATTACTCAGCTCTACTTTTAAATGAAATGGACCAGCTTTAACTCATTACTCTCATTTTTTGGGGAACTGTCATTAGGCTGCTAAAAACACTCAAAGTTTCTAGTCTACTTCCTTATAAAGTGATGCACAATCTCAATCCAGTAAATGCTTCTCTGTCCTGTAATTGTCATTTACTTGCAATTGGTATTTAAACTGTTGCATTTGGTTTTGAGTTGAGTGACACTTGAGCCACTTGGCACCAGATTTGCTACAGATACATGGAAGAGAAACAGCTGCGCTCCTTGCAGTCCTTGCTACAAAGGCAGTGCACCTCCAAGCTTGGACAAGAATTACAGACACAGCAACGTCTTTGAAAGTCTTTTGTGTTGATTTTTTCCTGGTTTGTATTGTATCTTAGTTTTACGTAGTTCCACTGGGAAACATTCCCTATAATATTTCTTTTAAGAAAGAACAAAAAGTGGTATATGACTCATACAAAAATAACTTAAATATTTACCATTGATAATGAAAAACATTGAGCTGGAGAGTGTATTATTCAGCATATTTATCTGGCTCAAAACGTGTAATAATGCTACTTTTTCACATACAAAAGAGGTTTTTAAAGGTACATTTGGGAGAATTCACACACCTTCAAGTTCAGAACTATAAGACAAGATATAATTTATGCTCTTTGCTGCTTTAAACCTCTTTCAGTGGAGGAAATTACAATGAGAAAAGTATTTGAAATGTCAGACAAAGAATATTAATATTGCAGGCACTCTAAAAAAAAAATCAAATAGTCTTTTAATTAAAACTTGTTTTAAGTTTCTTGTCAAAATAAGAAGGTAGGCTGTGTCATAGCTGTATTTAGGCAAATGTAAACAGGGTTCTCAGGACTGGAGGAAAAGAAGTTTAATAAGGGTTTTGTGCATCTGGTTTAGCCATTGATGTTTCTTATCTCATTGAGTTCTGGCCCCAACAGATGATTGATGAGAAAAGCTCATCAGCCACACATTTCTACAAGTACTTTAAGTCTTGGAAAAAACTTAAAATCATTGAGGAAGTACAACAGAAACAGAGAGGGAGAGAGATAGACTGCATATCTTTTCCCTTTCTCTGAACTAATAGAGAACATGCCTTAGAAACCAGGCATACTGATATAACTGAAAATCATACACAGAAGTGCACTTTACCACGTCTATAAAGACAGCCACCTAGGCAAAGCTAAAACTCTGGAAGGAAGCACTGACATATGGGTATTTCTCCCAAGGCAGGAGACATTTCAGTCTTTTCACCCAGACTCGCAAAAACACATTAGTCTCAGAAGTGTTTCACAATTGTTTCAAACGAAAGCTTAGGTGGAAAGACTGAAAAGTATAAAGGCCTTGCCACAGCTCCCATCTTACTTAAAACTTCCACTGACTTCAGAACTGTGAAAAAGGGTTGTTCTGTTTCTGAGCTGCCAGCTGAACCTGGCTCCTCTTCACATACAACCAGGATGAATTGCAAAGCTGTCAGTCATGACACATAGTTGCATCATATTATTTGCTGCTTGCACACACCTGGCAGATTTCATTCTCCCCTTCCCTTCACCCATATTCCTGAGGCTTTTTTTATTTTATTCCATTCTGGAGTTCTGCTTCTTGACTAGATATTTTCACCAAGAACTCACCTTTAATAAGCTTTCCCTGGGAGTTTTACCTTTTCATTATGGCCCTGTTTGCATTTTTGTACAATGTTATTCGTGGAATAGTTGTGTTACCAACCTACAAATTAACAACCACCACCAGATGGTGAAATTACGTCTGACTGATTATTCCAAAATCATAAGATGTGGCTTTGTTCATAGTTCTGTTCATTAAGAATTCAAAAGGTTTGTTTAGCTCAAGATGACTATCATCTATTCAGTAGTCAAATAACATTACAAAACCATTACTAAACAGTGAGTTGCAGTCTCTAGAAAATATTAATTCGACCAGAGATTACAAGAAAAAACTTATTTTGAAAGATGTCAATTGTTTTCAGTCACTGTGCCATAAGCTCATGTATCACCTCCCTCCTTTTTTTTTGTTTTCGGAAATTCTACATGAAGACTATTGCTATGGGAAGCCATTTGCATTAAAGAGTTTGTCATTTTACATGCATCGTTTTTAATTTTTATATGATAATATATTGGCATCTTCTCATCTGAGCTTGTATCCTACAGGTGGATTTAGCAGATTGACTAGAACGAATCTGCATTTTGCCAAACTTGCAGGACACTCTGAATACATGAGTCTAGAAATAGACAATTTTCATAGCTATGTATACAGCAATATTAAAACTGAGAATTTATGATTTCTCTTCAAGTTATTCACAAGATTTCCATTTTCTTAATATATTCTACTGTACAAACATCTGTTAGACATATGCGGTCGGTAATTCTTAAGCTAAGTATTATGTATATGAGACTATTACCTCTCCAAAGCTTGTTAGCAGGTTTAACACATTCTCATATGGAAAACCTGTTTAGATTGGTAGTTTGTCTTTAACCAGTATTTTCTAGTATTCACTGACAGCACAGTCTGTCCATGGCAGATATACATTACCCAGTCCTGGCAAAGTTTTCCTATTTGTCTTTGTTAGATCCTGACTAAATGAGAAGAAATACTTCCCAGACCTCTTGCTATATTCATATACAATTCTCTTACTATAATTAAGAGTGTAAGGAAAGCAGAAATTTTATAGGTGTTATCCTCAAGTAATGTATTACAAGCATTCAGTCCAGTTGCAGAAAAAAAGACTGTGACCAAGCCTTCAAGGAAGGAAACACTCTCAGTTATTATTAAATTAATGGACACAAAGGCACTATGTACTTACAGAATTTAATAAAGTTCTTTAAAGGCAATAAAGGTATTTTCCTGTGACAGACTCAAACTTCAGGAGTGTTTTAAAGGAACTATTGCAATATACAGTGACAGAGGTCATGAGAGTTCTAATTCATCTTTATCTGCAAGCTAAAATCCTTTTTCTTTCAAAAAACAGAGTTAAATAAGCCAAACACAAACTTCTACATATTGCATATTTTGGACAGCTCATCCTGTCCTTTAGTGGGAAAACTCGGATGCAAATGCTTTTGACTCTGAAAAGAGGTAAAACTGTGATCCAAACTGAATTATTAGAGTGCACCTAGTTGAAAGATACACTGCAAGAACTAAAGTTTTCCGTATTTTCCAAAACTTGAGTGGAAGCATCACAACAGCTTGTCTAAGACAATCTTCAAAGAGCTTTAGAAAAAGACAAAACTCCTTGTATTCTTACCCTAAGGCATTAATGTTTCTTTTTCCTTGTACAAAAACATTTCCAAATCATTATTTTCACAGACTATAAAACTTATCAGACTCTTCACATAAGAGTTGGCTTTAGATCAAGACCTGATATATTTAGTTCTGATTTTTAAGGAGCACTCATAGCAAAAATTTTATTTGTCCTACCCCCCGTCTTATCATAGCTTCATCTTCTATTCACTGTTGCAAAACTATATTCCATATGATTTCCATACAATATAGACAAGAAAATCCCTAAAGGAACGTTTTACTGATCAGACTTCTAAAAAATTCTTCTCAGTCATTATAACAATGAATAAAGACTTCCAAATTCAGGCCTATGGAAAACAATCCCAGAAAAATCATAAAATGGTTTGGGTTGGAAGGGACCTTAAAGATCATCTACTTCCAAAACCCCTGCCCTAGTCAGGGACACCTCCCACTAAACCAGGTTCCTCAAAGTCCCATCCAACCTGATCTTTTACACCTCCAGGGATGGGGCATCCACAGCTTCTCTGGGCAATCTGTGCTGGTGCTTCACCACCCAACCTTGAAGTATAAAAATACTTTCATTAATGCTTTTTATCATCTTTCTTGCTTTAAAACTCTCTTCAGATTTTCTTAAACAAGCTTCTTACATTTATCTTAAGTATTTTAGAGATTGTCTTGACACAGATTTTACATCAACATGAACTTAGGTAAGTTTGGAGTTTTTAGATTTATTTGGTTATTATTCCACAATGACACGACTGTACACATACCCATATAATTGAAATCATACTGCTTGGTGTTACTTAACCTACTCGGAACAAACTGAGGCAGATGAACTGGTTTTCAAAAAAACAATACATTCAGCTACAATTTATAGTCAGCATTCTTTTCATATTCTTTAGTAGTTCAGTATTTGGTTTGCTAATGCTACAAAGAAACACTTATTTACAACATCTCCTCCAGTATGAATTTTAAAAGGAGTCTCTCCAAATTTCATTTTATCAAATGCGGTTTTAGCAAATGGTTACCGTGAGATCAAATATGAATGTTAAGTTATGCTGAAATGCCATACCAGATTTTCATAACAAAAACAGGGCAGTAATGCAAGAAAAACCCAAACTGAACAAAAAAGCAAGCAAGCCAAACTATAAGAACATCAGCCTGCAAAAACAAATAATCAAAGAAACATCAGAATAAAAAAACATCAGTTTACTCTTATGAGAAAATATTGTAGACTTTGATTATACAACAACATTTTTTTTCCATAGTATTCCTACCTTATTAAAAAAAAAAATAGCGTAGTTCTGCCTTGCATGCCACATAGTCTTCAAACTTGAAAGAAATTATAGTTTTTGCATTTTTAAAAAAAATTTTTACCAATTGTCTCTACATTAGCAGTGCTATTTTTCAGTGTCTGCTTCAAATAAGATTGTAGTTTTATAAGCACATTCCTATAGACAAATACAAGCAAACAGGCACCCAAAGAATGCAGTTAAAACAAATGCTAACAAAATTTTACTTATTTTGTGAATCTAAAAATTATTTTCAAGATAATGTTTATGCTTAAAAATTTTGCTTCTTCCATATATCAATACAATTACTTCACTTATTTAAAAAAACTAATTAACGCCACTCTGTATATGTTTTTTCCTTTTTTGGTCTCTCTGGTTTAGCCTTTATTTCTTATTGTCTCTTTTGTCACTCCATTTTTCACTGGTCCTCTTCTTTCTCCAGTTATCTTTAACACATTTCATTCTTCTGAAACATTTTTTGTATTTCAGCTTTATTCCCTCTCATATTTCTGATTCATCCTTGATGTTTCAATAGTCACCTAGTTTTCACAATAGAGTTTGTGCCACAGATCAAGCATAACCTCAGCTACACTCTTTTCCCACCCATTTGATCCCCACAATCTTCATCGTTTCTCTAAGCAGAGCTTAGAGCACTCCTCCTGAAAAGGAGTGCTATATTCTGATTAAAACCAGAGATTCTGCTCTCCTCTTTATTTTCTCTCAAAAAGTCATCAAGGGAGATATAGGAAGGTGTTTTTCTCCCAATTCAATCAAAACGTAAGGAACACCAATTAAAAATTAGGAAGTTTAACTTGAAAGAGTATCTTTGTATCTCTACTTCAAATTTTTAGGATATAGAAAATCATAAAGCTGAGGAAAAAGCAGGCCCCAAGAATGCACACAACTTACATAAAATGCAATGCTTGAAATGACCCTATGTAGCTGGACTTCTGATATCCACCGCTTCTATTTCAGGAAATCCATAGCTCCCTTGTGTCCTTTGAAGCAGGCCCATCCTCAATTTGTTTTCTGATATCTGTAAAAGCATATAAGCAGCTCAACCTGTTCCCAGATTCTAAGATCTCCCTTGCAAGACTCCATTTATGTTCAGATGCAAGCACTGGAGGTACATAAAATAACACAAGAGGATCTAGCTCAAGAATAAGATTGTTTTGCCCATATTTGATAATGGGAAAGGTACTTCTTTCTGGCAGGCTATGATGCAGGTCTTACGTTCTAGAGATGAAAAGGCAAGCTCTTTACAGAAAAAACAAAACATGTTCTCCAGCTTATTACTTTAGAGATTTCTCATAAGGGACAGTGTCTACCTTCAGCTTCTTTCTAGTATTTCAGTCCCCTCACTCCATATTCCTCCTGTGCACGTGCTTGGCCACAGAGTTACAGCACTACTGCTCATCTTACCAGAGACCCTCGTAAAAGCATGGAAAAAAGCACAGAGAGAGTCTCAGAGGACATGCATCTATGGAGCAAAGACCACAACCTAATCTTGCTCACTGTAAAAGATTCAGTGAGTCCCTTATGAACCTTAAAAATTCCAAAAAAAGTTCCACATTGGGGACAGGGTATGTATGTTACATTGTGGCCCAAAGAGGGATGATTCTCTGAGCAGGCAGTATGTCAGATTATCCGCCTCTAGAATTCACATAATTCCTACAGCTACAGACAGAACATCAGGAGTATCATTTCTGGTGGATGCTTGATCCCCTGTGTCAAACTTTCCTTGAACAAGGCACTCATGGTGCCTCTTGGCTGTGAAGCTCTAAGAGGTTATTCCTCCACCACGTTTTCACAGTTTGCAATCAAATGCTTTCTTTGGGAGGTAGAAATATTTGAGAACCACGTTAGACCAGAGAAGTATTTCCTCTCCACTACATCATCACAACTGGACCATTTGAAAAGGCTATTGCCAAGTAGTTGTCATTTCCATCCCAGGAAGCCTTTGAAAAGGCTATTTACGCTTTTGTCTTTCTTCAGGATTAGATTACTGTAATTCTTTATTGACTGGGTTGCACAACAGGGCTCTGCAGAGTCTCCAGCAGGCACAGCCTGCTGCTCTGCTTTTTTGTGAGAAAGAGATGATTTGAACATATTGTGCTGATTGTTAAGCCTTTCTCTCAGTTGCAACAAAGTCAATTAATTGATTGTAAAATTGTTCTGTTTATATATGACACAAATCATGGTCACTGCCTTTTAGCTGGCGTGTTTAATCATAACTAACTAGTTGAACCTTTACAGAAATTCTGTACTATATAGTATAGATCACATCCTCTCTTTTCCCAGCATTGCATGAAAGCTGCGTGAAGCAAAATACAGCAGCTACAAGCTCTTAAGACCTACTGCTCTACACTTCCCAGGACGAATGGGGTTTATATGTTTAAAATAGAAGCTGAAAAAAAATCCCACTTTCTGGCAGCTCACAGTGTTAAAATTGATTTTATGGTGGGCTATTTCACTCAAAGTACTGATTTCTGCGTTTCATTAGCCATGTTTTTGATTACTTGCTGTATTCACTTCAGACTGCAGGATTTTGATTATTTCTAGCCTCTCTATTGTTTACCAAGATAAATACTCAACTGCACTTAATAAAGCAGGAGGCTCATTCCACCCCTTACAGATCTAAATTATCATTCACATTTACGCAGATAATCCAGCTAATGCTTCATCTACTGCTGTAAACTAAGTATTGGTCAACTGAAGCATTTTCCATCTAATTAATCTAGAGCTAATATTCATTGTCCTAGACAGGTTTTTTGCATCTTCTGGCTATCAAATAATCTGGCATTATTATTATTATTCATTCTGTCAAACACAAAATGGCATTGTTTTTTCCAAAATTGTAAGGCTAATTGAGAAATGCAGATATTAGACCTATATATGAGCTGTCTCCAGAACATTCATCAAAACTAATATCTACAGAGTTGTGCTGGATTAGCAGAGCAGAACTGGGCCTCATCTTTAGCAGACCTGAACCTGTGATTAGCAGGTACTCTTAATAAGTTCACCACGGGCTTTTTGCAGCACTGGTTCCTATTTGCAGCTTCTTGTCCCCAGAATGCCAGGTTATTTCCCACAAAGTACTCCAAAACTTATTTCTTCCAGGACTGGTTCCTTGTTTTATGAAGAGAGGTCTCCTGCCTGCATGCCTTCTAAATAATTATAATGTGATCTCAATGCTTTCCAGTATTTGATAAAGAAAAAAAGATTATTCCAGTGAGATATCTACCTCAAAATTTGTTTTCTTGATCCTTAGCCTGTATTTTTCTTGTTTAGATCTTCAGATCTGTGTGACAGGGTCCTTTTCATAAAGGGTGCACTAGTGTGTGTAGCAATGGAGACTCAGCAAGCCAGGAGGACTCAAAAGGTCTCTTAACGCATTTACAGTGAAAATTTCTGCAGCATAATAGGCTTGGTGCCCACTGACACCCACTAGAAAGTTGACTAGTGACAATTTGTTATGCTAGTCAGACTTGTTCCGAGCCACTCCTGACATTCAGAATTGTAGTAAGAAAGTATATTTTTATTATACTGAAGAACACTCTTTGAAACAGATTAAGTATTACTGGAGATCTATTGATGTAATTCATCTCAGCTGAAACTAAAGAGCACTTTGAGGCTTTTCCTTCATTTCTGTGTTTGCATATTTGACAGTAGCTGTTTCTGTATGCTTGAAAAAAGTGATGTCTCTGTCAGTTATTATTTAATTCTCCTCTCAATCACATTAGGCTGAACAAAGACAGGTCAATTATATACTCTTTTTTTAAAGACACTTTCATTAAAATCAAGTTTGATCAAGAATAAACATTATTTGTAATCTTTTCTCCTGTCATCCCTAGGCACCCAGAGATTTGCACTGAAGTTTCTTCATCAGAAGCAGTGGAGAGATTCCCTTACCTAATCTTTCTCCAAAGAGGAAGACATGGCTTGCATTTACCACCATAATATAAATATTTAACACAAAATGGTATAAAAGGGTAGATTTTTGGTAGAATAGTACTAGCTTTTCTGGCTATATCTTGATCACACTGGAATCAAATAATATAACATGGAAAACCATCAAAATAATCAAAACAGTCATAGGTAGATTGGCTCACTTTTAACTCAAAAAAGTATCTTGCAGAATTTAATCTGCTTTCTGAATGAAAATGGCTTTCCTGAAACTTTTGTAATATTAAAAACCTTTACATGTTTGTTATATTAAAATGGCTTCCTAGAAGTTGAAAATAGTACAAAAGATTACAATCTGCAATAATTACTTGAAAAGAAGAAATAATATGTACTTAATAACTAAGAAACGAGCCAAATTCAACTAACAGAAGCCTAGTATATATGCTTGCTCCAAGAGGAAACCTCCAGACAGAAACCATGCTGTGAGTGGAGCTATGAAACTTTGGATCCAGAGCAACAGACAGGATGACAGAAGATCTAGTCCCTTTTATTTAGCTGGTAGTTCATGACCAGACTGCATTACCTTCTACTTACTTACTTTTAGTAAGGATACTGGAATACATTTCCTGTAAGCCTGATTTACATTTTCAGCCTCATGCATTTTGGAGAAGTTTTAAAAGAGAAAGGATCAATGGAAAACTTTAAACTGAAGATCACCACCTCTGAAGGTGAAGCACAGAAACTGGGACAGCTTCCAATGTTTAACAAAATCATCTAATACTACTGGCAGCTCCAGAGACCATTAGTCTTAAATGAGACAGCAAATCAGAGAAACATACCCAGGACATCTGATAAAGAGACTAGCTATTTAGAAAATTAAATACAAGAAGTATATCAAAAGAATATTAAGCACCGAAGAAATAATTATGCTGCTGTATCTCTGGCACACAAAATTATTAGAACAAAACAAGAGAACAGGTAAGACCCTCCCCCTGTGCCAGAGCTTCACTCAGCGTGGAAATGGGAAAAGGCAGTGGTATCACATACTGGTTACAGCTCCTTACTTCTGAGACAGGCTGCCCTAATTTATTCTGGCTCCTTTACGTTGCTCTAATTTATGCCATCTGTGAATGACTTAAGGAATCACAGGCCAGAGGATGATCAGCAAGCAGAAATTGATTTTTGTCCAGTCATAAATCTTTTTTCCTTTCTCTCAGCCATTTGCAGATGAAAATCTCTTCATTGGTGCTACTTCACCAGCTAAGAGGGGCTGTTACAGCTGGATTCCTTACTTCTGGAAGTCTTGCTTCTTTATTGTAACAGTGATTTTTTTATCTTAAATGCAACACTTGAAGTTTACATTTACAGATGTTTCAGTGCAACATGTTCCTTGCTCTGAAGACTGTCAGAGCAATTTAAGGTATTGGTGTAGGTGATGCTTGGAAACAGAAGAGATACATTGCAGAAGGTCAAAATAAGATAGAGAGATTTCCAGAAGATTCACACAGTAGTGAGTTTCACAGAGCGTGATTTAAAAATATAGTATGGAATGTAGGTATGAAGAAAGAAATTTGGATAGTGGAAAGAAACAAGGACAGAAATTTAGCTGAAAATAGATTAAAAAAATAAAAATCAAGATTCTACTACTCTTGAAGAGAAGCAGGTTTGATCGTGGTATATTCTGCTTTCTTTCCAAATTCCTCCAAGCTTATACAGATTTTCAGAACTAAGCATTCAAGCTCACACATTGTAGGTCAGTGCCATACAGATGTTAAATCGCCAGAAAAACGCACTGAGAACATGCCAAACATGTCAAAAAAGTGTTCTTGATGCATTCCGCAATAGAGTCCAAACAAAAAAATACAATTTCTGCAAAAGTATATAATCTTTCTAGCTTTTTAATGAATATTTAGATTAAATACCTTTAGAGTGGAAAATCATACCCTGTTTGACCTCTGTCACAATACACTTCGGGGCACAGGAACTCATCTCATGCACAGCAAATGGCCCCTTGTGCACATAAAGGATGTTCACAACCTGTTCTCATATGTATCCACAAATGAAAGAGAACATGTGCATAGGCAGAGGTGACAATGGTTTACAATACAAGCAGATGCTGGTGAATACTGCCTGTGCAATACTCAACAAGCTTAAGGGTTTCAAGGACAATGCATTTGCAGAGTGGCTTTTCTTATTTTATCATGCCTAGCAGTAAACAAAATTACTTTAAAATTAATTAATGGATAAATCATATCTATTTGTAGTACAACAGCCATGGGGCTCCTGTCAATCACTAGCAGTATAGATACAACATTCATAGGCTAATCATGGCTAAGCTAATTTTGTCTCTTTCAGAGCCAAATGATGGTGCTTTGTGCCAAACCTTATTATAAGTTAATTGCAGTCCTACTGCACAGTCAGGAATTCAAAAAGCAATACAGAAAGGTGTTGCTGCACCTGGACACCATTCAGAGTTACGCTATTCAGTTTTTCATCTTAAATAGATAAAACGTATCTGGCATGTCATTAAAATTGATATCCAAACCATCCAAGAGATAACTGCAGAATATTTTGACAAATTAAGCATTAAGTCTCCTTTTGCAACTCAACTGCTGTAGAAATAAAGACTGAAGAATAGCCTGTGGTTCAATTGGCAACTGGCCTCCCAAGAACGAAAAGCAGACTGGTATTGTTATATAACTTTAATCTAATTACTCTGTGTTCTTTATGTGAAAAACAGCAATGGCAGTCTTATTTGGACTAAATTTTTTTTTTGACATATATTTATTGGAAACTGCTAAAATGCAAAGCTAGTTTGTGTCTTCAGCAAATTTTCTTTTAATCCTTTCACCTACTTCATGTGCGTATATAGCTTCATAGTAGTAGACAGTCACCTTCCATGACTGTCCTCCAGGTAAAATCCATGAAGCAAACATGGCTAAGACTTTTTGACGAGCACCTGTGGATCTACTAGCCTTTTGTGTAAGGAAACATCTGGTGTCCCCTTTGAAAATCATGTATCAACCTAGATGGACTTTTTTTTTTTTCATTATTTATGCTTTTCTCCCATTACCTGTCCAATAGGAGCTCAAATAAGCCCCAGTCCATTTTTATCACAGTTAATAAACAAACAGTTCATTCATCATCACTTTGACAGCACTGGGATGTGCTCCATTGCTTGAAACACTGAGCATACCTGACAGGTCACTTACTGTCAATAACCAATAAGAAACTGGTCAAATGCATGGAAAAGGAAGAAGTAATCTGCTAACAGATCTTCATTCTGTCAATATAACACTCACTTCAGTGAGACGTTACCAGCCAGTGTAGTGGTTTCCCCTACTTCAAAGAGTAGGGGAAAAAACCCTTGCTAACTTGCCAGAAGTATCTAGAAAAAAGGACACCAAAGGAAGCACAAAAGCTTGCTTCCATCATAGCATACAAGCCTGAAAATGGTACGTACTCAGTGTCTTCCTCAAATCTACCCTCCGTTCTGACTCTCTTAAGAGTATACAAAAAGCAATTAATCAAACAAACATTCCAAGCAAAAAAAAATACTGGGGGGGGGGGGGGGGAAAAAAAAAAATTTTGGGGGGGGGGGGGGGGGGGGGGGGGGGGGGGGAATAATGAAGATTTGCAAAGATTCCAATAATTTGGCTCTCTTTTCATCCCAAACACTCACCTCCTCATATAACAAAAACAATGTATCGAATGTGCTTTGCTCTGGATACCACATGCCTCTGTTATCTCCCTGTTCGTAAATGTGGCTCACACACCAGTCTTCTATAACAGCTTGGTGCTTCTTTTGACAGGAGGAAGCAAAGCTGACCTATTTTTGACAGTTTTTAATGAGATGAGGCTAAAAAAAAAGTTATGATACAGTCTTGCTGAAAAGGATTCCTCTAAGTAGACATAAAAGTTCTTGCAATTGTTCCTCCAGTGGCCAAGGGGTTTGACCACTGCAGCTTGAAGCCAATTTAAAAAAGCAGAGTAGAAGAGTAGATCTCAAACTCATCTAAGGTAAATTCTTTGCCCAGACTTGCATTTCTTCTTATTGCTACAAATGGGAACATTGAACAAGTCAAAATTGTCCCCCTAGTAAAAAAAAAAAACATCCAGAGGAGGAGTTTAACTTGGTAGAATATAGCATTCTGGTCATAGCACAAGCTCCTCTTCCTAGTTGATTCAGGACCAACTGGAGTACCTAACTCTTTCCACTTGTCTGAAGGGAACAACTAGCCAGTTTATCCTAAAATTTCCACCCACATCCCATCCTCCCACCAATCAGTCAAAAAAGCCATGTAGAAAAAAAAGCAGATTCTGAACAGAGTAAAAATTATAATAAAACACACAAAAAGAAGCCTTACATATGTCCTGTAATTGATCCAATATATCAAAAGAGACATCATCTGGTAGCTGACCACTCTACTGTCACACTGGTAAGTGACACTATTTGTTAGCGGAATCCATACTGCTTGCAGAGCTGCTGTAATTTTGAATGATATAGTTTGACACTAACTTCTGTAACTATCCATTAAATTAACAAAAAATCTTTCACTTTACAAAAGTTTTTGGCTGCTTGGTCTAAGAGCAACTCTGGTCCAAATATTCCTTACGAGCCTAGGTCTAAATCAAATACTGATGGGTTTGTCTTAATAAGACCTAAAAATACATCTAAATAAACTTTCAAGCATGACGATTCCTCTACAGAAATATCCTTCTGCTCTTTAAACTTAATGACTAACTCTGTTATTAACTCGACAGCCTAAGAAATATATTATTAGCCTCTTGAAATGTCAAACTTTCTATTAAAGCTAAAAATTGAGGTCAGTTGGTTTGTGACTGCTTGACTTTTGACAAACTGATCGTAATAATTTTTTTTACTTTACTGGAATAAATTCCATAACACAGCAATAATAGCTTCTTTTTTTTTTATTTAGCCACAAATACATTAATCTCCAGACAAATACAAACTTTTCTGATATAAACACCATTTCAAGAGCCATAAAAAATACAGGCAAGAAAGAACAGCAAACTGAAGGATGCTAATGGTGAATACAAATAAAACAGTAGATAATTTCTTCACTGGCCCCAAGGTCTCATTTGCTTTTTCTGACTTAAAGGAGGAGAAAGAAAAATCTGGAAAAGCCAGAATCAAACTGAAGTATTTGGCAGTTTTATTTAAGAAAAGAGACTATTAAGCCTCTTAAAGGTTAACTGATATGCATGAGTTATCATATACTCCTTGTCTTCAAGGTTATAGACTGTTTAGCAGAACTCTGCCAAACGGCAGTTATCTGAAGGGAGCTAGAAATCATCTCTGTTGATGACAGACCTCTGAGCAGATGGTAAGTAAATCAAGGTCCTGATGTGAAATGTTAAAGTTTTTATGCTGGAAGACACTGTTAAAGCATTATCCAGGTTAAATCAGATTCTCTAAAATACAAGTTCACTAGTAGGCAGGTGTGAAGTCTTCCACTGAAGAATTCTACAAGTTTAGTGGCTTGGTTTGTTTGGGTTTTTTTTTGTTTTTTTTTAAAAGAAGACACCCTTACAGATTATTTAGAACTTTTGGTTTTTTCCCTTCTGAGTAGTCACTGCAGCAGTTCTATCAAAAGGACAGGGTAAGCAGGGGAAGGGAGGACTATTTGTTTATTTGTCATTAAAGTAATTTAATTGGGCTAGTAGCATATAAGAAGGGCAGCTTTCATAAAGTTCACTGAGAATATAGAAAAAAGTCCATTCTGTTGCCCAACTAAAATTTCTACTTAGATATGCCTGGGCAAATGTGGGAGTTTGAAAACCTTTCCAAACAATGTTTTAGTGCCTAAATATTTGGAAAGGATCCAGTGCACCAGAAACAAGGTAAATATATACTTTTGTTTTAAAGACTACATTTAACAAAGGGCATCCACTAGACCTGCATGGGAAGACTTGGAAAAGTTTTAAGCAATTTTGTGTAACTGCAGATGGGGTGAACCAACTTCATTGAAGCAAAGGAAACAATAAAGCCCCTTTAACTGGCAATGCTTCAAATAATTTTGACAACCAAAGCTAAAGCATCTTCACAGGAAGGAACAACATTTATTAATCTGATAATTTGGACCACTAAAATTTATTAATGGTTAACCTACATCAGATAGATATTACGACTTAGATGACTTTGCTAATGGCTCTATCATGTTCTACAGCTGATCCAAGATACTCATGTTCCAGAAAGTTACCTTGAAAATCACATTGAATTGATATATAGTATTGAAGACCTATAACCTAAGTTTATGGAGCTATATACCCTGCTAAATTCAATCAAAAATCTTTCAATAGCAGCCATGGCATTCAGTTTCTCCAAACCCTAAAGTTCCTATGGGAGCATTATGGGGAGGTGCTCAGAAAAAAAAAAAAAAAAAAAAAAATCACTCACAGAACCTATCCTTGAGACTTTGATTTAACCAATTACAGAAAGTCATAAGCTACTGGAAGACAATTTTTCCTTTGGAAAACACACAAATACAAGTTATTTTCTTTAAAAAATTCTTTAGACCCCAACACTAAACTTGCAACCCAATTATTTCTTTGCCAGCTATGAAAACAGCCCTTGCACACTCTTTTCATTGGCCTGAAAAGCTCTATGTGAATAGAGATTGCACTATTATTTCTTTCTTATGTACTGGTAAGCACTGGTTGAGCCACATATTTTAAATTTCCATCCAGCTGGTAGCAGGCCTCTACCTTCTTCTCCCAACCCCCATCTTGCACATGAAGATCCATAATCCCTGTGCTAATGCTTCCATTGTCCTTTAACTTCTGGAGTCATTTCCAGCTTATGCTCCAAGGAATAGGGGAGGGGGGGAAGAGGGGGAGAAAGAAAAGTACATTTTCAACAAAGACCCTAAGTGATGAATACAGCTATAGGGGGAAGAGATTACCCACCCCCCCCCCCCCCCCCCCCCCCCCAAACCTTTAGTCTTTTCATTCACTCTCCAAATGCATCGAGATTAATAATGCCTCTGGGCCACTGTATGTAAACCTCCACTATGCATGCAGAGAAAAGATTATAATTGAATATCCTATTATGATGGGCAAGGAAAAAGAAAAGCAGACAGACAGGGCTCAAAGGCTGAATTGGCCTGGTTTGGCTTTCAGCCCACAGCACCTACAATTATCCTGCAATGATTTTTATTTATCTATTTAGTGTTCCCACTAGGCAGAGAGAGAATCTAGTATTAATTTAGTACTCGTGGTTAGACAGAGAGCCTTGAATTGAAAAAAGTTATTCAAATGTATAATGCAATGTGGCTGGGGCCCTAGTGTCCTGCTTTGAATTAAAATAGTACAAACCATAGCCCTCTGCAAATGTTTCAGTCTGATAGTTTATGCAAGAATTCAGCTAATTTTTACAGAATAGCCATACCAATGTATCAGTATTAAACCTCTATGTAGATAAGCAGGTAGCTGTTGCCCAGCATCCCAGAACCTCAAAGCAAAAAGAGCAGAAGACAAAAAGCAGCTCTGACTGAAGAGCTTGCCTAGGATATACATCAAACAAAGAATGAATCCCGAAAATCAGGATGGCACCTCCATAGCTATTCATTTATGGCATCTAGATGAAGCCGTCTAGTTTGCTCCTAAGTATCTCATCTATCTATGGCAAAACACCCTCTTCCAAATTAGTACAGGGTATTGCTAGCAGTTACTTTCTGTTAGATAAAGACCTTGCCAGTATCAGCATCTGATGAATGACCTTAAGCAGTGTGGTAATAGAAGCAAGAGAATGAAGCATCAGATCAAATTCTCATCATTAGACCATTGTATATTCAGATGAGCTTCACTAAAGTACCTGCTTGAATTAAGCTGGTGAACTTTTCAAATGTTTGAAGCTGCATCTCATGATAGCAAATTGTAGCATTAAGGACAATAGTTGCTGTTAGCTCTAAGTAATTTCATAAAAAGTTTTCCTGAAAATATGAATAAAAGGCTTCATATGAAAAAAGTATTTGAACTTTTTCAAGTTCAGTTGGCAGAAAGCGAATGTACAATATTCAAGTGTTGGTCAGGAAAATTCAGAATGTCTGCTCTAACACACACAGGGACAATTCTCAACTCATCTACAATTTGAAGTTTAAAATATATTCAGTAAATCTAAGGATCAAGCTTAACTTCCATGTAACACTAATGCTGCACTCCAGAAAATAATCTAAATTGATTATCTTAACTGTATTGTCACTGCTTTTTTGAAGAGACACTAGCCATCATAATTGCTCCATTACTCACCACAGTGTGTAAAATGTCTAAGGCTTTGGAAAGCAAATAACAGAAAAATATGGATTAAACTGATAAAAATTATAATTCCAGACATGATTAGATTCACTATGTTGTGTAGCCTGCACAGCAGGTGAGGGATCCTTCAGAAGAATTAGAGAAAGGTTTAGGGAAAGCAGATTAATGGGGAAAAGATTAAATGTGATCTAAAAGCAGGACAAAACATTTTTAAAATGGCAATCCTAACAGCAGTGTTTAGGGATGCTCTGGAATGTGAGGTACACATACTCCATATGAATACCAGATGTACAAATGTCTCCTACTTACAATTATGCAGCGCATTATATGACTTTAAATCATAAGGTGAATAAGCATTTGACATTAAGTAGTGCTAGTGACAAATATTAACCAAAATATAGCCAATAGTTTCTAGCACCCAGTAGTCAAGCTCTATTTCTCTCTTCTCTGCATGCAACTTTTTACAAAACTGGTCCTATGGAGAAGGTTTACCAATCTGTTTTTATTTTTATATCCAGAATTATATTAACAGTTGAAAATGAAAGTGAGTGATAGCAATTTTTAGAGCCCTGAATAACGCTGAATAACATTGATGCCACTGCTCACTTTCCAGCACTGAAGGCTTTCTGTCTTCTAACAGAAGACACTATGCGTTTAACTAGGAAATATCAAAAATCATAGTGGAAAGGGCCCACTTCTATAGCCAAAGAGGAGAAATGCTGTTTAGCTGATGAATATTGGTCGCAGTTGTAGCTGCTGGCACCAAAAGAGGAGATAACTGTGTCCTCGTTTGAGGTAAAACAGAACTAATTTTCTATCCAGTAATTTTACTTTTCCAACTGGGCCTCTTCTAACTAACTAAGCTCTGAAATTAACAGCATTTGTTCAGAAACCGTTCACT
>BJBW01012106.1:289-19232 GCA_004320125.1 Scolopax mira
GCATTGTACAATTTGCCTTGTGTGTTGTACAATTTACTTGCTTTTTGTATCTGTAAGCGGTGGGTCCTCACCCAGTGGAGTGAGGAGAAGAATCAGAAAAATATGGAAAACTCATGGTTTGAGTTAAAGACAGTTTAATAAGTAAGGCAAAAGCACATTCATTCACAGCTTCCCATCAGCAGGCAGGTGTTCAGCCATCTTCAGGAAAGCAGGGCTCCATGATACATAATGGTTACTTGGGAAGACAAACACCATCGTTCTGAACTTCCCTGTTCCTCCTTCTTCCCCCAGCTTTATATACTGAGCATGTTCTCATCTGGCATGGAATACCCCTTTGGTCAGTTGGGCTCAGCTGTCCTTGGATGTGTCCCCTCACAACTTCTTGTGCAGTCCCAGCCTGTTCACTGGTGGGGCGGTGTGAGGAGCAGAAAGGACCTTGACTGCTTAGCAGAAACACACAGCTAGAAACACCAGTGTACTTATCAAAAGTATTTCTCATGCCAAATCCAAAACGCAGCACTATACCAGCTACTAGAAAGAAAGTTAAGTCCGTCCCAGCTAAAACCATGACAGCACAAAAACAAGTTGCCCATTGGAAAAATGAAGTAACAGCCTCAGCATTTATCATTCTCTAATATATTTGCTATCATTGCATAGCTTCAATACCCTGTTTGGAATAAAACATCATTTTCATCAAACGTGCAGATAAGAAAAGCACACCTCAGTTTAATGGGTGCAAATGTCCATTCAGAATTTCTTAAACTGTGACTGTGTTTGTTTTCCCCACTGCTCATCCACTATTTCTTTGTATTTACCTCGTGATTATTATCTCCCCAGTATAAATCACACCTAACCAATAGCCTGCTGTCACAGCAAATCTTGAGCTGTAGCAGTGTAGCAGTGTCTTGGACTTTCTTGTTGGGATTTGTCTAATGACAGCACATCTCTGGTGGTTCGCTTCTAAATAGGGTGTTTTGTCCTGAAATGCAATGTATATCTGCCTGGACATGTTCCTGTGCAACCTGCTCTAGGTGGACCTGCTTTGGCAGAGGGGTTGGACTAGGTGGTCTCCAGAGGTCCCTTCCAACCCCATATCATTCTATAATTCTGTATGTATGCTGCATAGTCACATGCAATTGATAGCTCTCGCTTTGCAGCAAATAAAGTACATTTGTAGGAACATCAGCACTTAGGGGAAGGTGTAACTCACTCCTATTACATCCAGCATTGTAGGCAAATATTCCTCTTGCACTTTGTAGGTGCAAAAAAACTAAGCTTGTTCTCATATAACAAGCCTTCCCCTCCCCTCCTGAAATAACATTAACACTGCACTAAGCCCAGACTAATAAATCCCACCCTGCTGAACACTTTTTTGTTACTTGCCATGGACATGGCAACGTTCCCTTAACACCTAGGATTGCTGGGCTATTTTCTGTACTCCACAGCATAGTATTTTCCATGCAGTTTTTAAATAATTCCATATAGAATGGCAGGTAAATTACTTGAGATGAGAGGTAGGCATCAACATTCACGTAACTGTCTTGGTACCGTTTTACTGATATTGCACAGAGTGGTGAAACTGGTGGAACTACTAAGGAGCAGGGGGTATATGTGAGTAGTTAGATGACCTTTTTAACAGGTCATCTTATGAATCAGTGCTGCAATATGTGCTGCTTTGCATGCTATATATTTCCAAGAGGACGTCAGATGTACTTTCATCGTATAGTCTGCTGTAGTTCTGCAGCCTGCTGGCCTGGACAGATGATTGCCCACATGTGGAGTTTACAGACCTGTAGGATATTAAAAGAAATGGCAGAGGATATTTTGCTCGGCAGAAAATACCTTGGTTTTTGACAGAGGTAACAGACATGCAAATCCATTCAACAAATAATCTATTCTCCTAAAGGTACAAATGCTTAAATAAGTGCCAATGGGGGGATTTTCAATAAAATGTTCTGCATTTGGCTCAGTGGAGTTCCTCTTTGCCTGTCACCCTGGCCTCCCTGCTTGTGATCTCAGAGGAACTTGGAGAGCAGGAATGGGGTAGTCCTAAGCCTGTGTATGGGTCACAGGAACCAGAAGCTGCTGTTTTCAGTTATATGGAAAGGAGTTGAGGCAAACTGCTTCTCTCAACAATGTGCTGAAGTATCATGAAGCACAGGAAAGTCTAAGTCTTCCATGTCAAAGAAGGTGAAAGGGAGATGGTTATCATAATCCATTTCCTCTTCATCTTCTACTCTAGGGCTTAAACCCCTGTACAATTATTCCATGAAGGGACATGATTTCTGCCTTCTAATCTTTGGGAATGTCTCTCCCCACCTGAGCTGCCTGGCTGCCTTTTTTCAGAGACTTCGCCGAGGTCACCATATGGTTTCTCTCTTTGTTCTTCACTCTTACTCTTTTGAGACCTGAAGCAATTAATAACAGCATCATCTTTAGGGTTCTGGATATCTCAGAGGTGAATCTACTGAGATAGGGCCTGTGCCAAGCAGTTTCAACTCAGGGATCAGCTTCTGTGGTAATTAATATTTTTCTTTGTTCTGTTTGATTTACTCAGTCATTATGGCAGGACACCCTCAGGTGCAGTCTTCAGAAGCTCTAGAGATCTTGAATTTTATATGCTTTCTTAATTCCAAGTATTTTGAATACTGAGAACCATAGTACTGCCCCGAGTGTGTAGTAATGGATAGGTGTTACACCAGACAGCTCTACAGCTTTTTACTTTGGGAGACAAAGGCTGGGGCCAGATTAACTATGGAGTCACGGTGTGTTAGGGGCATCACAGAAGAAGGAAAAGTCAGATAGAAGGTTTGCTGAGACCCAGCTTGGTGCCCGTATGCATTTCTGCAGTCAGTTTTAAAACTGGTGGGTACCCAAACATCTTAGGACGACTCAGCAAATAAACTCACGTGGTCAGTGGGGAGCTGAGTCAGGTTCCCAGTCTAGCCAATTTATTTTTTTTTAGCAGAAGTGGTTTTCAGCCAGCTGATCAAGCTGAGCATATTCGCTGCGTGTCTTCCTGGTCTTAAACCTGGCACAGTAGGGCCAAGGGCAAGAGCAGGGATGGCTCCATTCAGGCTCTGGTTTCAGATTAGTTCATACCAGTTGTGAGATTGCACCAGAGGCCATGCAAGTCAATAGTGTCAGCACTTTACTGCTGTGTCTGAAGCATTCATGTCCCCCGAACAACCAGCTAGTAGCATTGTCTCCCAGCCACTTGTCTATCTTCTGCAGATGAGGAAACTGAGAAAGAAGGTGAAAAATCTTGGAGAGTCTTGAGAAGCTTTCATTTGCTGGCATGGGAAGACAGCTTTAAAATTTCTACTTAGTTACTGGTATAAATGGGATATATAACTAGGACTTCACTGGGTGAAAACTGAGCTAAATATGAGTACAGAGACTCGCAGTGTCATGGGACACCATTGGGACCTTATTTGATGTGCATTTAAAATATTCTTCAAAGAGGTTTTTTAAAGGAAAAAGGTTTTAACAAAATTGCTGCTTTGCTGAGAAGCAGCACAACCGGATCAAATTAAATAAAACCTGAATTTTAAAAGCATCTTGTGATTTGAAATACTGCAGGGAGCCTCTTGAAAAGGTGTTTGAGACGAAGCATCCATCAGCTGAGGAAATCCCTAACACTAAGGGCTTTAGAAAAATCAATGCTTTCATATTTGAACTATTTCTCCATACAGCTAGAAATGTAATGTAAACAGGGACTAAGCAACCTGGCCAAAGTATTTTAGGAATCAGAACTGCTGACTGCTAATCCTAGCTCAAGTTTCTAGCCACATGCCCGTAATGATAAAGTTTGGCTTTATTGTTTTGTACTTTTCCTTTAGTCTCTGCTGTGAGGTACATTGAGGGAACAGTAGAGCAGTGAAGACTGTTAGCACCTCTGCCCTCTTTCTTAAGAAGGGGATGGTTTCCGCTGAAGCTTAGGGAGGCAAGTACAGTCTACATGATAACATACTTTTGTGTGAGAAGTCATTTTTGGCTCTCTCACTTTGAAAAACATTGCACATGGGAGGTTAAGGAGGGTGTGAATAACCTGGTTTCTTTTTTGGAAGAGTGACGCAGATGCAGTACGTCGGATGTCAGGACAGCTTTGTTATTAGTTACGTGTTATCATTACATCTGCATACCAGAGTCACAGGTCAGCACCTGATTCTGTCAGCACTCTACAGACACTGTCGGAAGATTTCAGTTGTTGACCTGAAGACCTGTCTTCCTCTCAGATTTTGAGAATAAGACAGTTGGATACAGGAAGATGGGACTTCTGTGCAAGGTGACAATTACTGGTGAGAGAAATAAGTGGTTCTGATGGTTGCAACCTCCCTGGTAGCAGAGATAATATAGAAAGAGAATTTGACAGAGAGACAAAGTTATTATATTTAGCCTGGAGTCAAGGTCCTCAAAAACAGTTGCTTTACTCTACAGATCCACTCCTATTGCATGATACTACTTACGAGTGTAGATATAAATTATCTTGTTTCCTTTAATTTTTTTTGTTGAAAGGAATACAGTTTTTTGATAGACTTGATAGATTTCTTAAGTATGCTGATATCCTATCATCTGTAATGACTCAGTGGCTCAGGTGCCATTGTATGCTTTGCTTAGTATTTGCAGTGAAATTGCACCTATTTCAGACAGTTTCTAGATTCAAAGTAAGCATCTTCAAGCCAAAATGACATATTGAAGGTAAATCTCAAATGCCTACTCAGCATTTTGGCAGTGGCACATATGGAAACACAGTTAAAGGTCAGAAATTCTGTCTCAGGGGATTTTGACCTGAAATTTGAGAATTTTAAAAAATATGTTAGAGGTTTTAACAGGACATTTGGAAACACTTTTCCCTCTTTCCCGTGTGTGGCCATAGAGTAATTCATCAGTCTCTCTTCCCCACTTACTTGGCTCCACAACTGAAATATCTAGGGGCAGTATACTGTTGATCTTATATGTGTTTTATTAAGGCCTATTACATTTTCAGATCTTACAGAAGAGTTCAGAAGAGAAATATTCTGGTAACATGTGGAACACAAAGAAATGAAGTAGTGGGCAGAAATGTGAAAATATTCCCCTGTCTCCATACACTCAAGAACAAGGAGGGGAAGAATTTACCACAAGTTGTTAAGGCGTAATGTAACACACTCTCACAATCAACCACAAGGAAAAGGAGGGCCCCAGAGAGGTGAAACCTGGTTCTTCCCTCAGACTTCACGAGGGCTGGTACTCACAGCCTCTCCTGTAGTGCTATGTCTTAGGGTTTATGTATGTATGAGATGGTAGTCCCAGAAGAATTCCAGTTTCATTGGGACTGAACTACAAAAATTAAGGACAATAAATTTCACCACCTGTCATCACAAATCCCAGGCACATTTATTCAGCAAAGCCTTTGTAATACAATACAAGTAAGTAGCAACATAGGCACTTAATAGCAAGAAAGAAACCTTTCTCCTAAGAAGGGTTAAGAGAATACTAAACTGCGTGTTACAAGTGTCAGCTCACACTTGTAATTCACTCTAAAAAGGACTTCAAAAATGTACTATGAAGGTAATAAAACTATTTTTATTGAATAGAATCCTCAAGGTACAACATATTTGAGTAATGTTTTCCCACACAACTGATAATGGCATTAACTGTGTTTTTCACATAGCAATTCAAAGTAAGTCTCTGTAAAGACCTGTTCCAATATGCCATGATGCCTTTTTTTTTTTTTTTTGTCAGACATCAGCTTGCCCCTTTTTTTTCTGGGATAACAGCAGCTTGCAGGAAGCCTGAACAACTGCCATAGTAGCTACTGTCTCAGGGGAAAGCAAGCGATCAGCTGTTCCCACTGAAGTCTTGCAAGTGCTGGGCAGCAAGCTGGTTTGGGAGTCGTTCCTGTACAGGAAGGCAATTCCTGTACATTCTATTCAACACTATTCAGGATTCTCATTTCTTTCAGGATATGTTCAGGATGCAGCAGGATGTAGTTGATGCCTACTAGGTGATCGTTCTGCACAAGGCACTGACTTCCAATGGGTCTTGGACCAGACCCCTGCTAACAGGGTCCTGTTTGGTCACTTCAGAAATTCTAACCAGTAAAAAGAACTTGTTTTAAAAATAAAGAGAAAACACCAAACCCCTTTTTGGCACAGTTATTGCTGCTGTACTAAGAGAAAAGGAAGAGGAGACTCCTTACAAACATTAGCACAGCAACTAACGTTGGGTTTATTGCACAGAATAATGCTGAAATCCACCTAGGGGTTACAGCATGATGCAAGCTAATTTTCTAATGGGAAAGTGAAGGCTAGAAGCACTCAGAGTTTACCTGTGCCTGCAGCTGGGTGAAGATATACCTGACCAAGCTTTACACCAGCAAGTGCTGTGAAATTCTGTGGAAGTGGGCAATAGCTATATTTCTAGATTATTTTTTAAGATATGAAATATCTGCTTTTGTGTGTGTGTGTGCGCATTGCTTTCCAACAAAATTGTCCATTTCTCCCCCAAAATAACCAGATGTGGAAAGAATAGATAAAGGAATGTGGAAGAAATACAGCTCTCATAACTAAAAATGCTGTTTCTTGTGGTGTCCCAAGTTACAGTTTGGTTGCTGAAGGGGGAATTGTGAGAGAATTTCTGTGCCATTCGTTCATGACAAGGAAAAACCCCTTAAATAAGTATATTAACACAATATTGCACAATGAACGACAGCGATGCTTCCTACCAGGATTTAGATTAGCAAGCAGAGGGAGGAAAGCAGTGTAGCAGAAAGATAAGGCAGGAGATTGATGTAATCACTGTGTTTTTCCCAGGCTTCTTGTTTAGTAGCTTTCAGGCCAACAAGGGTTATCCTCTTTATGACTGATCCTGCAACAGGGACTAACAGTACTGGAGTCTGATGTTAAAGCAAATGATATCCACTGCACATGTTGTCTATCAGGTTGTCAACTATTGATACAGTTGGCTCATTTTCTCTTGGTCTTCTGCTCTTGTTCTTCTCTAGATACCTTTCAGTAAGGACTCTTCCCTCTCTGGTTCTGGCAGGGGGTTTCAGCTACATCCAGGGACTCTCTATCCTTCATCACCTTTAATTAGATGTTAAGAGGTGTTCCTTTACTCAAGGACTCACAGATGAAGCTTCTCCTTGTTTTGACAATACAAAGAGAAATTAAATTAAGAATTGGGTTAAAAATGTGAAGTTTATACTTCCCATGAGCTAAATCAGGTGCAATTTTTTAATCTTAAATATAGACTTTAATGGCTTTCATCAGTAACAGCATCACTAGAATCAATACTGTGACAGTGTCATCTCTGTCCTATGTGGGCCACTGAGTGACACAAAGTGGCTGTGTCCACTCTAACCAAACTGTCTTTTACACTCTGTAATGGCAAACAAGTTTTTCCACTATTCACTGTAAAGAAACTCACAGTACATCTCGGCTTACTAGAGTACTGAGAATCTGGGAGTATGGCCCCAGAAATCTTGGTGCTGCGTGCGAGTGTTGCTTGCCAAATGCATTACCTCAAGGGACATCATGTGAGCCTAAATACCTACCACTCTGCAATGAAGTCAACTGAAGGTCATTTCACATGCCTGGATACTTGCCTTTGACCCAAGACAAGACTCCTGCTTTCCAACCAATATTCCTCCCTCTATCAAAATGAATTTGGGGGAATGCCTCACAGCTTATGTGAAGATACAAAGTTTATATGAAGAAGTAATACTTCTATAAGAAGTAGTGTAACAGGGGAAAAAAAAGACCAGCATTCGAGCTCAAAAGCAGGTGACTCAGGGTACAAAGCCACTTCAGTGATGATTGACATAAGTGTTGCAAATAATTAGTATTCCAAGATTTTGCTCCTTGCTGCATATATTCAAGGATGCAGATGAACTATGATGTCAGGTCACAGAATCACAGAATGAATCACTGAATGATATGGGGTTGGAAGGGACCTTTGGAAATAATCTAGTCCAACCCCTCTGCCTGCAGGTTGCACAGAGACGTGTCCAGGCAGGTTTTGAATGTCCCCAAAGATGGAGACTCCACCATCTCTCTGGGCAGCCTATTCCAGTGCTCTGCGACCCTCAAAGTAAAGAAGTTCCTCCTCATGTTTAGCTGGAACTTCCTATGTTCAAGTTTGTGCCCATTACCTCTTGTCCTGTCACTGGGCACCACTGAAAAAAAAAGGCCCCATCCTCTTGACACCCATCCTTGAAGTATTTATAGGAATTGATCAGACCACCCCCCCCCCACCCCCCCCCCCCAGTCTTCTCTTCTTCAGACTAAAAAGACTAAAAAGACTCGAGTCCCTCAGGCTTTCCTCATAAGAGAGATGTTCTAGGCTCCTAAGCATCTTTGTAGGCCCTTTATTTGCAGGTCAGCTGCAGAATAAAATGAAACTTTTCATACCCGTTGTTCAATTTTAGTGTGTGTGAAGAAATTTTGATAATGAGCTTCTAAAACCTTTTATTCTTTTTTTTTCCTTTATATATATATAAATAAAAATGTATTTCCCTGATGAAAAATATTTTGTCATCTGGAATATGGAATTTGTCATCCAGGCTTGAATCAGTCTAGTAGAACCCTGTCTTCAGCAAATGCATCTAGAGCTTCCAGATTTTGTATGATATTGGCTTAAGCATCAGTTCCAAGAGGTTTGGAAAAGATAACAGGGGCTGGACAAGGAGAGGAGTAAGGATTGACAACATCTTAAATCACTGCAACTGTTTCTTCAACAAAAAAGCACACCAGCCTTGGAATTCAAGCCTGCTATCACAGGAATTACCATGGGGTTTTTTCCCCCATCCTTTACAAACCCCTTGGAAGTGCTACTAAGAATGTTCCAAATAGATCGGCTACTCACATTCGTTCTGAAAGTATGGCCATTAGTCACTCAGGAGACAGTTGAAGAAAAAGTTTGGCTTTTCCATTGTATCAAAAAGGAGATTTTTTTGACTTGAAAAGCACCTTTCAAAATGTTGAGTGTGGAAAGGCTAGAAGTTCACTGATTCTAAAATTTAACAGGTGCTATTTTTTTTCTCCCCCAAATTGTCGGTTGTTCTCAGTGAGAGGTAGAAGAACGTGCAAAGCCCTCCTTGGGAATTAATAAATTGTAATTGACAGCATCCTAAGGCCATGAAACAGAAACACAGCTAGGAGCAAAAACATTCACCAACAAACAGGCGCCAGACCAAAAGAAATTTTGAGCCTGAGTGAAAAAAGAGCTGCTATACTTTCCATTCAGCACTATATATGCACAGCATAAAATCCACAGAAAACTGAGAAAACTGTCCTGAAAAAAAAATAGCAGTCATCTTCATCTTCCACTGTATTTTTAGCGTGGGAACATCGCCAGGCAGCATCACTCAGCAGTCTCCTATAGCGTTCTTTGCTTCAGCTAGACAATCTGGAAATCCAAGGAATGACTTTGCACTCCTGCTTGTACCAAAGAAACTGCAGGAAGTTTTCCATCCTCGCTTAGCGCCACCAGGGGTACTAAGGGGTGTTATTTGTCAACAGCTTTGCATTGCTCTCAGTATCATGCCAGTTACCCTTGCTTATCCTGAGGTTTCTGCTGGCAGCACTGTCCCTGCTAAAACTGCTAACAACAGTGCAGCTGAATCACTGTGAGCAAAATTCTTTACAGTGCACCAAGCTCGAGAGGACTCAAAATAGCAGGGATGCCCTGTCATCAAAAGTGTCTGCAAGTAGAAGAGATATCATTAAGGCTGGCCGAAAGCTGCCCCGTGTGAACAGCTGTGCTTCTTACATCTAGCCAGGAACGTATTAGAGTTCTCTTGTCCATACAGTAGCTTTGTCTAGCAGGCTGCACTTATTTGGAATACAGACAAGTACACACCATCAAGGGTGGAAATGGGAAAAAAATATTCAGCGGGAGATTTTTAGTGGTGCTGCAATCACAGTATTCACCTTTCCTTCACCAACTTTGGGAGCACAGTCAGGTGACATGGCATCTCTACCCTGAAAGGCAAGACATAAATATAACTTAAGTAGGTATACTGAAGATAGCTGGAGGCTAGCTAGAGACATTATAGAAGATGTTGCCACATTGGTCAGTAAAGGCTGCGAAGCCTATTTAAGTATCTGGGTAAAAGTTTGCATAGCTGGCCAGACCAAACTGCTTTCTCCAAATCATCTGCCCAGAAATTAGCTTCAGACTGTCCCCACGAGCTGCAGTCACATGCAGATTGCAGTATGGACACATACTCTGTTTTACTCAGCATTTCTAGTGGTCAAGCTCTCCATGAGTTGATCAGAGTTGACTGGCAATCAGAAACTATTTGTTCATGAGGATTTTATATCCTCTCTCAAGGGGACCCTATTGACACAGGATTATTCTGAAATGATGTGTGGAGTAAGAGTGCCTTTTTCTGCATTAGTTTATTCAACTTTGCTGGCGAGCGAGGCACTTATAATTCTGTAGTAGTATAATTCTGTAGTAGAACATGAAGTTCCTCTGAAGAAATAGCCTGTAGTTTCTCCCCCTGCTTTGCTCCAGACTTGTTTGCATGTTCCCTGGTTGGAAGGCGGCAGCTCACTGTTACTTCTCAACCAGCTCCCCAGAACTTTTTAATTTCTTCATAAATACTTTGATATGGCTTTCTCCATATGCCTCCCTCTTGGCAGACCCCAGCTGAAGGGCTGTGCCTCTTCTGCTGGCAATTCAGGTCCATTCTTTGCTGCAGGCCCTGTCCCAGCTTTTCTTTCTGTGCAATTTATTAAATACATCATTTGCTACCCAATTAAAATATCTGCCTGCTCCCTTACACCTGCCAGCAGTTACATTTCTGTGCTATATGAGCTTTAGGGGCATGTTTGAGAGTTGAAATCTGTTTCTGGGTCCAGGCAGGCAGGCATTTTGGAGAAGAGCAGAAGATCACTTCAGATCCCCACAGCCTTCTTCCACCTCCAGAAGAAGACCTGGTGCCTTCCATCCTCCTCCTGTGCTAGCCAGAGCCAGATTGGCACTCCTGCTCTGTGGGCATTAACCAAAGTGGCATCTCTGGTGATGCTGCCAGCATCATGAGACAGCAACAAGGACAATAAATGCCTGCAGTTTATGCTCTGCCTCTGGGGAAGGAACAAGAATGCCAAGGATCTGGCTGGATCCTAACAAAGCCCTGCTGGGGGCAGGTGATGGCAACCTGGGAGCTGCACCCCCCCAGGGCACTGGCCCAGCTCTGCGGGAGTCCAGGCCACTGGCAGGGCCTCTCCCAGCACTTTGGGGGGGATTGGGAGGGGGAAATGCGTCCAGCACCACCTCTTACTAAAAAATGGATAAAGCATCTTGCAGGCTGCAGTAGCCACCTGTGTGAACACACGTAATCTGTTCTTTTTCGCTGGCCGTAAGCATTTGTAATCCAAATACCTGCTGGAGTTATTTTCCTTTGCATTACTTGCCAGAGTATTGAACCCAAGTGATTTTTATATTTAAATGATCTAAAGGGTAACAATAAACAAAAAGTTGCAAAATGATACACAAATTAATTTCCACCTTGCCACCAACTGTCACTGTCTGGCGTCTCAAGTGGAAACAACTTTCCTTTCCTCCCTTAACCCTCTCCCTGGCCTTGACAGGAGGCAATTTTATTTAATGAAGACAGCCATACTTCAGTATAAAGGTGTCAAGTGAATTATTCATGAGTTCCTTTATCTCCAAAGCATTACATCTGCTTTATTTCATGGTAAAATTATAAAAGTAAATTCAAGTTTTCTGTTGAAGTGCAGCTGTTGTTTTGAAAAGCATCTGCTTACCAACCAATGCTGGGAGACCGTAACAGCTTTTACTTCTGTTGTCAAGTGGCAGAAGTAAAAGACTAACAGAACTGGCCAAAACAGATACACTGGAGAGAACCGAGCATCAGTGATAACATCAGCACTGTGAGGAAATCTATATTCAGATATTTTTAGGTCCCTCATTTTCTGCAATTAATGTCTTGAGCAGTACTGAAAAAAATGGAGCAGCTGAGCTGTTTTGCCTTCTATATTCCCCTTTCTTTTAACACGTGACTGTTCTTTACTGTGAAGTACTTCCTTGCAGAGCAGCTCTGTCATTAGCACAGTATGTTGATGCATATCATTACTCAGGAGGAAACAAATATGGTCAGCGTGGCTACACAGGAGCACAAGTCTCTCCATTTCATCTAATGTACATTGTCTGATTCAATTGCAGAGTAGAAATCACTGCAGCAACTGCAGGCCTCACTTTACCTCACTAGCTCCATAGTCATTTAGATTGTCTCAGATGTGCAAAAGGGATGCAAAAGAAATGATTATTTTTTCCTCTTGCTGGTATTTTAGTATTGTGGAAGTACAAGTAAGCTCTGTTTAGAAATACGGTTAAAAAATCCCCATCCCCTTAGAAGTCAGACCAGACTACATATAAGCAGCTTGCTGAACTTCTTGTAGCACTCCAGAGGTTTGTGAGAGCAGGCGTGCTGCACGCTTTTGCCCTTTATTTCACCAGCTGCATCCTTCAGCCTTCTGGAGAGAGCTCTGGTTTAAAAGACATGTTACCATGATTTATACTTTCACTTCTTCTTCTTTACAATCTTACTGCTAAGTATTTTCTCATAATCATTTAACCATAGATAAAGTGCACCTCTGTGCCTATGCGTATTTTTACAGATAAGGTCGCATCTGTCAAATAGCAGATAATCTGCTACACCCCGTTGCTATTTAGCAAATATAGCTGAATATTAAAGAATTAATTTTAACATTTCATTTATCAGCCTTTGTGCCCATAAGAGGACAGAAACAACATTGTGTTGGCTATCTCACTGGTGATATTTCCTAATTTTATTTTTCAATCTCAATATTTATTTTTGTGTAGGATGTTTTATCTAGAACAGTCCTAATACAATGGTGTCTATCCTCAGATACCATCTTCTGTTATCAAACCAGAGTAACATTTAAAAATGTGATCATAATCTTAAAGGCTCAAACATAAAGATAAGAAAATACATAATCATAAAAAAGTTTACTCTCTTCAGTGCAGAAGTAGATTGCAATTACTCCTAATTAATTCTGGTGCTGCTGAGATTGGTATCTGGTTTAATATAGCTGCCTTGCCAACGGGATGCTAATTTCTTCCTCCTGAGCATGGAGTTTTTTTCTTAGTTTTAATTTAACTGATAACATATGATTTGGCTAAAAGTGGTATGGCAGCTATAGTACTTTTTCTCCTCACTACATATGATGATAAATTTCACAGATGATCAGGAGAAGCTACATGCAAGTGCTTCTTGAATTTGGGCAATACACATCTGTCCAGGCTGTAGGACAGAACGTGAAGAAAGGAAAGAGGGATCAACAGGATGATTTTTTTCCATCAGCCACATCTGGACTGCAGAAAGCAAGAGAAAACTGATGCATCCACCAAGGAGGAAAAAAACGTTTCAGTAATGGTGTTACGAAGTTGCTGTGCAATGGCTTGAGTAACAACTGCACCAAGTAAGAGGTAACACCAATCAAGTCTTCAGAAGAGAAGAACCTTTTTGACTAAGGCTTTCTGCCAGTGTTGTGAAGGTAGAGACAAACCAAAATAGTGCTCTCAATGGAGTCAGTCCTTTAACCACCTTGTGGGCACCCAAGTATCCAGACAAGAGAGAACTGTGGGACAACCACACTTCAGAAAACCTGCTTCTCTCAATTTTTTACTTTTTTTTTTTTTTTTAATTAGGAATGCTGATAACTAAATTAATTTCCATCTGCATGTTTCTTCTGAATTTTCTCAGAGTAAGTTAGGGTTTTTCCAAATCTATGGAAACATCAAAGATTACTAGAACTGACAAAAAAAAAAAAATCCACAAAGGAGAAACTGTCCTTCTTGCGAACATCAGCAGCTATAACATTTCTCATACGGTTTTGATTTGTAAGCAGCAGACTGCCTCTGAACATCTGTTCACTGAATGTCCCGGAGAGACTGGTTTTGTACTGCAAATTTCAAGCATCTCTAATATCACCATGCAGTACCAGCATCTTTGTTCCCCTTGCTGAAATGCTGTTAATGTGGATAATTTAGTAGAAATATATTTGTCTGAAAGCTGATAAATTCCTACGTATATATTTCAATCTTGAAGGATTTTGCGAAATTCATACCCAGTCATCCTGCTTAGCTATTTTTTTCAGCTTTCTCTTTTCTTTGTATTTAATTTTCTTTCCGTGGCATTTCTTATAACTGGAAAAGCTGTTTGACTTTTTAGATGATGACTTTCCATTTAGATCTTTGCTCAGGATGCACTCTTCCATTAAAGCTTCAATGACAATTCACTAAAATACAAAATTATATTTTAATGTTTGAGATCAGGCCTCATCTGGCATGCTCATTTATTGCAAATCTTTGCAGTGCTATCTATCTTGCAGTAAGTTTTTAGGCCATTATTCTGCACACACTTAAATTTGCAACTGTGTGTAGCCCTGTGTAAATTCAGTGCTCTTTCACAGATTTTAAAATTAAACATGTACAAAGAGATCTAGCCCTCAGGGTATGGAATTATCTGACTCTGTTTATTGTAGCACAAGGAAGACTCAATTATGCTACAAAGCATAGTAAAATTACGCCCAAAACCCAGTATAGTCTTAACCTGGTTTTGACTATAGATCTTCATACTATTTGAACTTTTTCATATTATTTTATCACAATATTGCAAGTTAATAAATACGACACTGATAGCATAAGCCTTTCTGGAAATGAATACACTCTTCTGTAACTATATTAGGATACAGACTTCATAAAAAAATATCTTGTTTACCCTGAATGAGCAAAATAAAAATAAATTAGCAACCAAAAAAAAGAAGAAAAATACAAAGGAGGACCTCTCTGAGCAATTCTTACTCCTTCAAATCAATTACACTTTGAATAAGTGCTCTCATCAAGTTGTAACAGACACACTGGAAACGTTCCTCCTTTAAGCTATCCATAGTTTTAAAGAAGGCAAGGCTTGCCAAATGTATATTATTTAAACTATGTGGAAAGTACAACAGCGTTCAGAAGTGCACCTGTTCAAAAGTGCTTGTCTGCTTGCTAAAAAAAGGAGAGGGTACATATTCGCTAGGAACCTAGGGGTTCCACTAGGGAGGGTTTTGCTTTTGAACAGTCCCAGTTCAAAGTCGTTCTTCTGTGGCTTCCTCAGATCCCCTTACTGCTTCCCTGAGGCTACAAGACATGGACACCATTTAATTGCTTCACACGTTAAAGTAAAACCACCAGACGTCCCCAGGAGTTTCAATTCAGAACGGCAATATGCTGTAAAACCTTTTACCTCTAGCTGGGCTTTTTTAGGATGGACTGAGCCCGAGTTTCACTGCCATGTTTGTGCGCCCGAGCAGCGGGGACCGGACTGTCTGTTACGAGCAGAATTGGAGCGTGGTGGTGGGATGTGTAGTTGTACAACGCCTCAGCGGCCAAGCCGCAGGAGAGTAGCCACACATCCTGTGGTGGCCCAGCTCTGGTTGTTTGTCTAACAGGAGGGCGAGGAGCGGCTGATGGGCCGCACCCAGAGGATAAACAGGAAAGGCCGCATCGATGGCTTTGTTCTGCGGCGGCACATGACGAGGGGAGACACCGGACACATCCAGGCGGGTCCGTGCAGGCAGACACGAGTGCTACGGGGCTGTGCTCAGAGCTGGCCCAGGCACCAGGACAGGAGGATGGTTGCACCATTGCTCCTATGCAGCTCCCAGCTACCCAGTGCCCAGGGGAAGGGCAGAGAGCCCGAACTCTGCCTGCACCTCTCTATAGAGATGTCCTTTCAGACAGATCTCTGCAGTTCCTTCTTCCCTCCTTCCTTCCTTTTCTTTCTTTCTTTCCTTCTGTCCTTCTTTCTCCTTTTCTCCCTTTCTCCCTTTCTCTCTATCTTTCCTTCTTTCTCCCTTTCCCCTTTTTCCCTTTCTGTTTTTTCTCTTTCTTTCTTTCTTTCTTTCTTTCTTTCTTTCTTTCTTTCTTTCTTTTTCCTTCCTTCCTTCCTTCCTTCCTTCCTTCCTTCCTTCCTTCCTTCCTTCTTTTTTTGTTTCTCTCTCTTTTGTTGTCTCTTTTTTCTCTTTCTCCCTTTTTCTCTTTCTCTCTCTCTGTCCTTCTCTCCTTCCTTCCCTGCCCTGTCCAGTGCTACAAATTTGCTGCAATTTAGAGATGAATATTCAAAGATCACATCAGCCATAGATTCCAAATTATGCACTCGGGCACAGAAGCAGGATTTTCTAGTCAAAGAGGCTGTAAGCTCTGACAGAAGTAGGGTGAGGAGAGTCCTCTAGCACTTGCAAAGAGAGGGAAGAGGAGGAGAGATACCTTGCCGGTGGAGGTCCAGCAAGGGGAGAGAGTGAACACAGTGGTAAATCATTGCAAAGAGAATAAGAGAGGGATGATACATGTCCCAAGTCACCCACAACCAGGGGTGGGGAAAAATGAGATCACTCAAAGAGGGGGGTGAAATAGGGCAGGGGCAGCTTGGGAGATGCTCTTTACTATTATTTTAATAGTAAATCCTGTCTTTTAACAACTTAGTTCCTGTTAGTCACTCTCTTCACATGTCAAGTTGTATTAAAGTCAATGCTGATTGCTAGTCCTTCATTGACTTTATTTGCTCCCCATCACCCTTTCAGAGTATCTGAATGTCCTACAAATGTTGCATGTATCTCTCAAGACTGCTGTATGATTAGAAAATTATTTGCTTTGTACTACTAACAAAGTCTGTCTGCAGGGTTGCATGGCGAATGTAGCAAAGGTAGGAGCAGTACCAGATTTTTCTGAGTCTCATGAAGATACGCTCCTCAGTCACAAGACTGACAAGGCTGTAATTTATCTTCTGTACACGCGCCTTCCCTCTTCACCATGATGAGATTTAATATCTAATCTCTATACTGAATAACATCTCAGCTGTCAAAAGCCTGGAGTTCTTACATTGGGGAGAAAAATAAAGAATGTGTATAAATGGCAAACAAATAGCATTCTAACAATATTTAGTCTTTGCCAGTCAATATTGGCAATATGAACACATGTAAGTAAAAGTGTAAAATTTTATATAATAATCCACATGATGTTGGCTTAATAACATAAAGTGTATGTGCATATGCACAGACTTGCCTTTGTTTGAGACCTGATCCTGTTCAGATTTTAAATCCTGGCTTCAGATACCACTGAAGAACAGCAAATCTATAAAGGATTGTAAGCGCATTGAATTGCAAAGAATACAAACCGGTTCTTTTCTCATGCTGCTCTAAATTAAGAATAACGTCAGTGAAGCTGCTGTGGCACCAGCGAAGGCCAACAGGTGAGGAAGCAGGGTGGCATCACCTCTGTGATGAGGTGGTCAGCCAGCTCTGTTCTGTCCTAAAGTCTGCAAGCAAGGAACAAGGCATGAAGAGGGGTCTGGGAAGAGCATCTTCTATGTTGCAAGAGGCTCCAAGGGGAGGACAGTTCCTGGGGACATGCCATAAACCCTTTTGTGCTCTATCTTTATTGAGGCACAGGTCAAGCTCTCTAATGCTTGTGGGATTTCTTGTGTTCAGGTCTGCAGCTCTGTCTTCTACATGAAAGAGGGGCAAAAAATGTCCTCTGTGGTATCTTCCCCTGCTTGCCTCCCCTGATCATGAACAGGCTGGTGATGATGTTTGGGCTATCAGTGACTTAATTAAGAGTCCAGCTGTGGATTTTGTTATTTTTCCTGTGCAGTCTCCTTTTTGTGGCTTCAGGGTCTCTGCTGGTCAGAGGCTATCCCTGCTATTAGGAGGGCTTTGCCAGAAAATGCACCTTCTCCTGTGCTGCTGAGAAACAATGCCTGATCCAATCTAACCCACTTGGGTCTCTCAGGTTTCTTTTCTTTGAAAGCAATATCCCAAGTACCTGTTTGAGATTGGAGGCATGGGAGAAGGGAAAGGAGGTTCCCAGACAGTAAATAGCTCCTTTTCAAACTGGCAACCTGTCACACGTGGGGTCCCTCAGCAATCAATACTGGACGCAACACTGTTTAATATTTTCATAAATGATCTGGATGATGGGATCAAATATAACCTGACAAAGTTCACACCAAACTGCGTGGGGAAGTGGACACTCCAGAAGGGAGAGCCAGCCTGCAGGAAGACCTGGCCAGGCTGGAAGAGTGGACTAATATGAACCTTATGAAGTCCAAAAAGGACAAGTGTGAAGTCTTATACCTGGGGGAACAAAATCCGGGAGTGCAGCACAGACTGGGATCTACCCAGCTGGGAAGCAGCCCTGTGGAAATGGACGTGGGGTCCTGGTGTACAACAAGTTCAATAGGAGTGAACAGTGGTGCTGCTGCAGCAAAGCAAGACAACAGGATGCTGGGTTGCATTAACAGGAGCGTCACCCGCAGAGATGAAGAAGTCATTACCCCAACTCTACTCAGCACTTGCCAGGCCACACCTGGAATGCTGTGTTCAGTTTTGGTCCTCGCTATGCAAAAAAGATATGGACAGGCTGGAAAGGGACCAGAGAAGGGCCACCAAAATGATCAGAGGACTGGTAAGCCTGCCATATGAGGAAAGGCTGAGAGAACTGGGTTTGTTCAGCCTTGAGCAAAGAAGGCTTAGAGGAGATCATCATCATGTTCCAGTATTTAAAAGGTGCCTTCAAAGAATATGGAGACTCCCTTTTTACAAGGAGTCATGTGGAAAAGAAGAGGGGTAATGGGTACAAGTTAATCCTGGAAAGATTCCAATTAGACACAAGAGGAAAATTTTTCATGATGGGCTGAACAATCAGGGCTGACCTGCTGGAGAGCAGCTCTGAGGAAAAAGACCTGGGAGTTCTTGTGGACATCAGGATGACCATGAGCCAGCAATGTGTCCTTGTGGCCAAGAAGGCCAATGGCATCCTGGGGTGCATCAAGAAGAGCGTGGCCAGCAGGTCGAGGGAGGGCATCCTGCCCCTCTACTCTGCCCTGGGGAGGCCCCATCTGGAGGACTGTGTCCAGCTC
>BJBW01012107.1:0-33045 GCA_004320125.1 Scolopax mira
TTCACCGAAAGAGTGATAGGGCATTGGAACAGGCTGCCCAGGGAGGTGGTGGAGTCACCATCCCTGTCTGTGTTTAAGGGCCGTTTAGATACAGTGCTAAGGGACATGGTGTAGGGGATGACTTTGTAGAGTAGGGTAGATGGTTGGACTCGATGATCCCAAGGGTGTCTTCCAACCTAGACAATTCTATGATTCTATGATTCTACATGGTGCAGAAGGTGGAAGCTGCAGACCAGCAAAGAGCAAACCTGCAGAGGACTCCATGGCAGCGCAGCATCAGAAGCACATTGGCTTAGATACATTAAAATCTTTCTCCAGAAGTGCTGTAAGCACCTGCCCAGTCACCAATAAGCTTCACTGAACCACTGCTGTTTCATCTGACCCCTGCATCATCCTCAGCTTTGCAAACTTATAGAGCAATTTCCCTGACCAACACAATCTTGGTGTTCTCTAAGAGGACATAAGAGATCCGAGTTACAGCTTCTCAATGGCCCAGCACTCCCTAGAAATCTGTTTTTGTCTTTCCTAAACTCACTTTTAGTGCCATTTCTTGCTTCAATTATCACACCCTGATTTCTAAGCTTAAGATGCTTGTAATGGACAAGAGAGGCCCCATTTATGCCCACTTATAAAGCCACATAGTTTTATAAAGTCATTAAAACCAGGAGAAGGGGGAGGAGAGCAGAAGTCTATGCAACTCCTAAACCAAGAGTTAAATAGGCTGATTACCATCTTCCACTTCCCTGGGCAGCAGGCACTACAGTAACTTGTAGCCAATTAATGCAAAAACGCACTCAGAGCATGTTTGGAATCCCAGTCTGTGACAGCAGCTAGCTGAAATGCGCTTCAGGACATGAGGCCGTCTTCAGGTCCAAGCCAGACACAACCCTCCCTGTACCAGCAGTAGCTGCCACCCTGACACCCCAGCACCCACCAACATTAGTGACCCAGAAGCATCAATCCCCAGCAGATTTTTGCTGAGGAATTCCCAGCTCCGACAGCCCCTGGGAGCCTGGGCACCCAGTGTCATATCCCATGGCCCCACAGCAGGAGCCTGCGCTAATTCACAGTTTTCCCCTACGAGCGGCAAGAAATCAGTTCATTCAAGGAATGTAGCTGAATCTTAACTGAAATTTGGGACATTTTCAAGAATGACTGAAAACATACATAAATTGCAATCCACACATCCAAGACAGTTAAAATAGACTAAAAGCACCCCAAATGCATAAAAGTTTGTTGCCATACCGATATATACAAGTAAGACCCTAGTTTCATCCTGCTATGGAATCATAGCCATGGATACAGATTAACACTGCATATGTGTACAGATTTCCAAATATAATTCTCCATACGGTTTTGTAATGTTTACTCTCAGTTTACTGCTAATACCCCAATTCAGTAAATTGTTTACTAAAATAACACTGTTTGAAGCCAGAGTTTCATTGAAGTATTAAAAGCGCAGCTTAAAATGCTACTGAAGTTAAAGTTAGCCTCAGAGTTCACTGTTTAATGTATTAGGCAAATCCCAACATTACTGAACAGCAGTCTGAAACACTAGGAAAATCTGCAGATTACCATGCGTCAACAGAACTAAGAGTGTTAGTCAACAGTGGAAGATAAGATGTGGGCACAGTGCATGGAGCAGAACGCCAACGCATGTTTTGAGAGAGAGCTGCTCTTTTCAAATCAGTGAATCATAAAATATTTTCTGTTATGCAACGCTACATCTAATGAGCTAAAAATAGTTAAGGAAATAGCGTGGGAAATATGTAGAACTTGCATTGCAGCTTTATTTCCTGCAGGTTTAACAAGTAGCTGTATAACCTGGAAAAATCTATCCACACTTGGAATTTTGACAAGTAATTGAAAAGCAGAAGTTTTCAGACTTAAAATAAATCCTTGTATAAAAGCATACTATGGATTTTTTCACAGTACAGCAATTTTAATGCATCTTTGAACTTTTATAGAAATGGTTATTCACATCCATTCGTCCATCCATCAGAAGAGCTAGGAGGAGGAGACACAGAGCCCTGCTTACCATCAATTATTTCAGTTCTTAACTCCAAGAGACTGAGATTTGTCTCGCAAAGACTTCATACCACTGAGACCCCAGTATTAATGGTACTAAGGGCCCTCACTGTTCAGGGCTGCCTACTACAGCCTAATCTCTCCTGTATCCCAGATCCTCACTGCTCCCATGCCCTGCAGTGCTTGGCACAGCTCTCCTCTGACACCGTCTGCTCAAACCCGCAGCCTGCCCTGGCCCAGCACATCCCAACTGCCAGGGCATAAGCAGCAGGCAGCCACAACACAGCTTCAGCTCTGCAAGGCAAGAGAAGCAGAGTCCAAGAGTCACTTTAAGCACAGCAATATGCAGTAGTAACAAGAAACTAATAATTTTGGTGGTGACTGACATTAAACATACAGACCATAATGCTACACTAATATTCATGTCTCATTCTTCATGGGACATGATAAAGAGACGCCGTGATAGAGACTAACAGAGTCATAGAATCATAGAATGATTTGGGTTGGAAGGGAACTTAGAAATCATCGAGTTCCAACCCCCCTTCCATGGGCAGGGACACCTCCCACCAGATCAGGCTGCTCAAAGCCCCATCCAGCCTGGCCTTGAACCCCTCCAGGGATGGGGCAGCCACAACTTCCCTGGGCAACCTGTTCCAGTGTCTCACCACCCTCACAGGAAAGAATTTCTTTCTAGTATCTAATATTAATCTCCCTTCTTCCAATTTAAACCCATTGCCCCTTGTCCTTTCACTGCACTTCCTGACAAAGAGTCCCTCTCCGGCTCTCCTATAGGTTCCCTTCAGATATTGAAAGGCCGCTATAAGGTCTCCTCAGAGCCTTCTCTTCTCCAGGCTGAAGACACACTGTAGAGTGCTAAATATCAGAGAGACACTGAGATTACATGATAAAAGAGACAATCCAATTCAGTTCTTCACCTGCAGAAGGAAGACACACACACAAACAGTAAGAGCCAAGGACACTAGCAAGGTCTTTCACTTTGTTTTGTTCATTCGCTTTTGGATTGCTATGCATGCCATAAATAAGCAACTCCAGAGAAAAACTTGTATAACAATGATGATACACACACACACGTTTATTTCCACAGGATTTCACCTACCTGGAAGTAAGGGCACAGATGACCTTGCTCCACTGCTCAACTACTGCAGGGTGATGTCGCCAGTTGGCCACCATCTCTTTGGCAGTTTTCCAGTAAGGTGGTGTTGGAAAGCACCGCGTACAAGCCAGTAACCACACCTCAAACAGTACGCCAATTAATTTTTCAGCCAGATTCTCAGCAATGCCACCTTATAACACAAACAAAGGATGCCTTTGGTGAGTGGTCAAAGTAACTTCAAATACCTCCCAAAAGAGAGTTAAGTGCATAAAGATTCTTAACTCTTTTTTCTTTTCCCATCATTTTCATTTAAGAACAATTCCTGTTTGCTTCCTACAGCCAATTAGCCTTTTTACAAGACCAAGCATAATATATAAAACCCAGCCACATACATGTGTCACTAAGGGACACTGCAAATTCACTGATCTTCGGCTCTTCTACTGCACTCCATCTATATTAACATGATCATAAAAAAGTTTAAACTGGCAATATTATTCTCCAGCAGGCAGGCCAAACAGCAAGAAACACAGGGGTTTCATTGAAACAAATAGGGAACAGCATTGTCTGCAACCATTAACTATGAACTGCTCCTGTACAGAGTCACTGTTCTACAAAAACATGTTTAGGAAAACTCAGCTTCAAATAGCTCAGTCTTTTATGACAATGCTTTATTTTAGAGTTGTGTAACAGAATTAGGAGTGAGCTATTGTGCTTTGGTGGCTACTAAGAGCTTTTAGCAGGTTTCTCCCCAGAGCAGTTCAACATCAAGCCAGAGCCAAAGGTTTTTCCAGTAATTGAACCAAATGGAAGTTGAACATGAACCTTGCACAGTTGGAGCTGCTAGAAGAGTGTCATTGATCTGAAGAAGAAATAATAACAAAACCTCCCAGGTTTCTCTTGCCATAATTGTTGACTCACGAGCCAGTTTCTGGACAGCTTTCAAAACCTGCAAGCACAGTCTAATCTGACTAGATCCTGGGTCTGGCCTGCAAGAGAAGAAAACAATATTTCAGTCTCTAAACAAGAACTTTAAAGTGATATGTACAATAACCTGAACTTTAAGCAATTACAAGAGGAAACATCAACATTATTGAGTGAGAGACAAGAGCATGAGCTGATACACTCTGTCTCTTAAGCATCCTAACTTTTCCTTAATAAGTACAAGATGTACCGTAACATTATTCACTATGCAGCACAAGAACTCACTGCTACGGAGTGAGCAGTAACTACAGCAAGGACAACCCGTTACCCCAAAGAAATTTATCTTAGGCCAAACAACTGGAATATAGTCGAGACACCACTAATTTTTACATATGTAATTCATAAGAAAAGAGGCAAAATTAGAAGAAAATATTGTTAGCAAACTAATTTAAAATCCTCCTCTTGTTTCCAAATGTAGATCCAACTCTTACCCTCGATTCCTTGGATTTAGAAAAAAAAATAATCTAGAAAAGGGTAATTAAATAGGAAAATCACACTAAAGGAAAAGGGGATAATGAAGGACGAAAGGGAACAAGTTGATATTATCAAGGTTTTCCCTATTGTAACAACCAGTTCCACACTGTCACTGCTGAGTCACTCAACATGAGGTGTTGCAGAAGCAGCACAAAGCACCATGCTCTCTTCCCATCAGTTAGTTTGGATCAGGCAGAACAGGTACAAAATAGTAACATGAAATGTTCTGGACAGTATCTGAGGACACTGGTAAACAAAGTTGAGGAAGCCTAGAAGTTTAAAAGGTGAAAGAGGAGATTACAAATTAAGAGTGTGTAATAGATGCAAGCCATATTTGTACAACATTTCCACATCCCTCCTACCACTCACAAAAAAATCATATTAAAATATTACCTTACACTGGACTACTAAGTAGCATTACCAGATTCCTACCAAACACTTTCAATGTGGTATAATGTTTGCATCATAAGCATCTCAAGAACATGCTGATCCACTAGATAGAGATTTGGTTGTCTTAGCGAATAGTAGCTCACATTGAGATCACTTATTGACAGACACACTTTAAAAATGCTATCAGCTCTTATCTTGATAGAATAAACACCGTATTACACTACTGGAAACAAGATTACAAAGAGACAAGATAATATCTAATGCAAAAACTACTAGTCACAGCTCACGACTTCACTCGCCTGATGCTAGTGCTAGATCCTAACAGATAGTCTATGCAGAACAGCAAAGCGAGGGAGAAGTAAGCCCTGCCTTGGTTATAGTACTGTTTTCTCTGAGCAACAGAGCAGACACTTTAATCAAAAGCTACCCTTAATCTTGATAGGCTTGAAGTTTCAAAGTCTGTTTCAAGAATTGTTTTCCTAATAATTTAGGGAATTATAAAAAAAGGGGGCTTACACATAGGAGCTCCGTATGCAAGATGACTAATGGGATACTTCTGAGCTAATCTAGGCAAAGAGTTTAAGGCTAAAGGCCTAGAGTTGCTAAAGGCAACTCTGAAGTCCCCATCTATCTACCAGTTCCTTCTGTCCACAGTCAACTGAACAGCAAGTTTTGGTTGCCGAATTTGCAGACTCATGCCTAGATCTGTACAGAATCTGGTCTTTTGGTATACCCACACTGCTTTGCAAAAAGAATTGTTCTCATGATTTCAAATGAAAAGCAGAAGTTATTACCAAAAAAAAAGTGTCTATTACACTTGGACAATCTTGTTGCATGGTCTCTCAAGCAATTACAGACATTTTAGTTGTACAGAAGACCCTGGTATCCATACATCAATCTCCTGGGGAAGGAAGGAAGAGGAGAGAGTTCTTATACTTTCTTTCCTTGCTTCCAACAACAGCTTGCAGCACCAAAACTTCACCTGACTGCTAGTGACCACTACTGCTTAAGTAACCTGCAGGCTTCCTGAATATCGTAGAATTGCTAGAGATGGGCCACATGCTCAAATACATCTAGAGAAGAAGTGCTCATTTCCTTGTGGTGGAGAGAAGGTCAGTAGTGGAGGGAAGCATGCAAACACTCTCCCTCGAGTCAGTCTGGCAGATGGAGGAGAGGTACTTTGACTCAGCCATCTTCCACTGTTCTTATTTTTCAGCACTATTTCAATAAACATTTGATTTAGCTGAGCACTCAAACTAGAATGATTTATACACACTTGCTTTGTATTTGGTGTATACATGTTCCTGAGATGTTAATCAGTCTGCTGCATTTCACACCTCAACCCTCCTCAGGGTCTGAAACCCTCACCACAACTCTGGGCCACCACTTCTGAGGCAGCCAAACCAACAGGTACATCGTTCCCAGGAAATCAAGATGAGGAAGGAAGCTATTTTAATCACAACCCTCCATTGGGCATAGGCTTATAATAAAGACTTGTATTTTCAATAGAAGAACAGAAGATTTTTCCTGGAGATACTTTGATGCAGGCACCTATAAGATCTCCTGCAGGAGCCCAACAGCACCAGCAGTCTGTATCAATTGTGTAAAACCAGAAATTATTCTCTTCTTCCTCTCCACAGGCACATAAGAATATGAGTATTTGCTTTAATTCAAGCAAGGTGTGCACAGCTCAGTTCTGCATTTAATTTCCATTAGAGAATGCCTTCCTATTGCTAGAGTGAATTCTGAACTCAGCTCCCTGTAGGACAAAACTTAAAACTTTAACACCAAGTGTTGACAGCAGCAGCCATGAAAAGGGAGTGTTTCAGATATATCTTTGAGGCTTTTGAAAGACAAACAACAGAATAGTTATACTGGAGTGGCAGGAACTGTTTAAAATAATGATTTTCCAGCCCTCCCCGTCTTTGGATGTTAATTTTGCTCAACAGGCAGCACATGCAGTCAACCACCCTGCACTGAGCTCCATCAGTGAGGATGGGAGAGAAGGGTAGGATGGTAGCTTGTGCTAACAGCATGCAAGAAACAAGAGCACTGAACTGCCTGTTACCGGGGCCCCTGCTGTGAAAGCAGTCAAGGGATCATAGCAAGAAGTATTTAATGGACTAGCGAAGAATTCATTCTGTATTGTGCCAAGGGAATAAAGGTTCCCTGACAGCATACTCTATTCTGCACGTACTAAAGCTTAGAGACAACCTTCTGCAGAAGTCTAATCCAGAAGCATGCTTTCCTCACATTTGTGCCACTGCCCTAACCATCCTTTAATGAGAATTAAAATGCCTTTTCCAGTACAGGTTAAGAACTGTACCAATCAAGGTTAGGCTGGTAGATTTTGAAGCAATCAATAAATAGCAACAAACTCTGAATTTGTATGAGTTACTATTCAAAGCCCTTTATTAACAAAAGCTTCAGGTAAAGTTACGTGATCCAAGCGTAGCAGAGCACATTGAAGGCTACTTGCAGTAATACATTACTAAGAGTGAGAATAGCAGATGATCTGGTACTTATAGACGTATACTAAACATTGATCTGAATTAATTTCAGGTAGCTAATATTTAAGTACTGTTTCACAGGGCAACATTAAATAATCTCTTCTTGCTTATCCAACACATGTGATTAATAGCAGCAAGCAAACATCGTAAATATATGATATTTCAGCACTCTGACAATATAACTTCATCCAAGATCTAGAAGCGTGTGTATCTCAACATTATTATCCAAATGTGACTCGTGTAACAGCAGGTTGTCCGATAGCAAGCACTCCTCTGCAGGATTCTTTTGACACTACTAGCAAAAGACAGTAAACGTAATTATGCCTATTTAACAGGCAGCAAGACGTAGCCACAAAGCAGGCATGCACTGCAAGATCCTCCAGCACATCAGAAACATGGTTGAGTCTTGAGCGTAACAAAGCATGGGATCGCCATGATGTGATCTTAGTTATCTTAGTTTTACACAGCACCAAGCACATGGTCACATAGTGATGCTATTTAACCTTTTCCCCCACCCTCCAGTCATCTAATAGAGATGGTGCTGGAAGTTCTTGGAACAGCAAACATTCAAATCTACAGGTGATCTGAAATCCTCATTACCTAAACACAACAGCAACAAATCTATTTGCTATGAAAATTACGTAACAGGCTTGGAGAGACATGTTCCTCCTAACTTTGCAACAACAGCAGTCTTATTTTAATCAAGAGCCTCCATGACTTATCAGGCCTCTTTGACAGGTAACCTGCTGACTACAGCTTTGAATTCCTGGGCCTCCTGAGAGTCCCAGGCCTAACACTCACCTTGGAACAAAGAGATTTTGGAGATGTTTGAGAATGCTTTGAACATAAAGGTTTGGTTCCTTAATAACTGGTAAAGGAATGGAGTCCTTAGGTAATACAAGAGCCATAATCCAATCCGTGTATACATCGACACAGTATTTCACAGTATCGCCATCCAGAGGGAGAGTCAGTCCATAACAAACCACCTCCATAGTCCATTTTACCTATCCAAACACAAAGCAAAAGTTAGTAAAAATAAATATTACCAAGTAAACAATGGTCAGAAGACATTGGTTCCAACTCAACAAAATACCAGTAGTTATATGGTAGGGCAAATTGTATTTAACATGTACTGCAAGAAAAAGTCATAGAATCACAGACAGGTTTTGATTGGAAGGGACCTTAAAGATCACCTAGTTCCAACCCCCCTGCCATGGGCAGGGACACCTCCCATCAGACCAGGTTGCTCAAATGCCCATCCAGCCTGGCCTTGAACACTTCCAGTCATGCATCCATGACTTCCCTGGGCAACTTGTTCCAGTGCCTTACCACCCTCACACCAAAGAATTTCTTCCTGAGATATCATCTAAATCTTCCCTTTTTCAATTTAAAACCATTCCCCCTCATCCCATAGCTCCCCTCCCTGATCAAGAGTCCCTCCCGAGCTTTCCTGGAGCCCCTTTAGAGACCGGGGCTCTAAAGTCTCGCTGGAGCCTTTTGTTCTCCAGGCTGAATAGCTCCAAAAGTCATTAATTCGTATATAATGGCATTATGAATATTATGAATAAATGTCAGATCACTCTAAATCTTTAAATCTGTTCAGTGTGACTCGTAGAGAGATCTCTTCAGAACACACAAAAGCTGATGTAATGGAAGATTTTCTGATTCTAGTATAGTACAAGTACAAGAATACTTGTACTATACACAGACTTCTTTCAAAGTCACATACTTTGTGACTTTGTATTGCTTCAAAGTGAAGGTAATTAGAAAGGCTTTATGTGTTAACTGCTTAATTCCTTGGTTGAGTTGGTTTGGGTTGGTTTTTTTTGTTTTCTGGGGGGTGGTGGGATTTTTTGTTTGGTTTTTTTTTTCCTTTAGCCTGAACTTCCTGAGGTCTTGGTACAGTACCTCAGACAAACACTTACTACTAGGTCATGAAGTACACTGTTGCTATAAACTAGCTGTTAATAGAAGCCTTATGTAGATTATAACCTACAAATACAGCACACTTCATAAACCTTGGACTATTAAATAGAGAAAAATAAAAGAGGCTGTAGAAAATCATTAAGTTGCCACTCTAGCATAAAGGAAACCATGATCTCTATGGAAATGCACTTACTTCTTTGTCTGTTTTTAGTAAACTCTCACTTCCAACAGATGACGTAATTAAAGCTTGTCCAAGAGGACGCACCACTGCATTTGCCACTTCTCTCCCCACATTTTCTGGATAGCTGTGAAGTACACTGGTATTCCCCTGATCATTTTGAATTACAAGATGCAAGGATCTCCACTCTGAGTACATAGTGCCTCTATACTACAATACAAATAACACCTGGGGGGCAAGGAAGAAAAAAGAAAAAAAGACAATTAGTAAAAATGCCTATCACATGAGTTACCAAAACTTGGAAATCCAAGATGAACATGTCCATATCATACTTTTGAAGACCTGGAAGAATATTCCAACAGCTGTTTTTCAACATTAATGTTTGTTTGGTTGTTTTTTTATATGTAGCTGTGAGCCTGTTGGTTTTTTTAAAAAATAATATTACAGTACGTTTCAGTTAAGGACTATCAGCACATTAGAGACACTTAAACTTGAGAAGCAACTGCACCTCACACAACTTCTGCTTGCACCACCCTTGCAGGAAAGATGTTTCTACTTACTCGACATCTTTGGCTAAATAGAGATTAGTTCTAAAAGTATTGTGTTCATATAAGCTCAACTTTCAGGAAAATCTTAGCCATCTCCAAAGACAAAAATTCAGCCTCTTTTTACATTCTTGAAGTGTTTCTCCTGCAGCACACACTACTCAAAAGTGATAGTTGAAAAATTTCAACTGGTGGTAAAAAGTGTCCTTTATCTGAAGTGATTTCGGGACTGACAGAGCTTGGTTTATCACTAACTTGAACCCAGTATCACTTTACATTTCACTATAACATCACATGTTGGTATCAAACATAGAGCACTGGGGTATGACCTAACACATTGCAAATACTTGTAAAGCCAATAGACTCACACAGTCACTCCTTAATCTAGATTTGCCCCAAAGATTCAGGATAGAAAAGCCACTAGGAAATTTCCCAGGCTACTCTCTCAAAACTAGACAGGAGAAGCAATGGTCCCAGCACAACTGTAGCTGTGTGTTTTCCCCAGACTGGGGAAAGCTCAGGCTAGGCCAGCTCAGGGAGCCGAGCTGACAGTGACCTAACCAGGTTTTTGTAGTGGTGGGTTCTGGGTTTGGTTTGGTTTGCATTACTGTGAAACCACAGCCAAGAGAGGAGGGTTAGAAGCAGCAGAAGTTAAGCTGTGCTTCCACAGCTGCTCTTGAGCAGCATTCACCCAGGAGCATGGCAGGGCCTGCCCTGCTGGCCCAAGAGCAGGGCTCATGCTCACCACCAGCACACAGCCACAAGGTGGGATCCTGGCCAGAGTAAACCACCGCGGGCTGCAGGGAAGCTCGGCTTGTGCCAAGGCCAGCTGCCAGTCACTGGACTGCCCTCCGGTCCCGTCGGGCAGCTCAAGGAGATCTGCCGTGCAGTGCCAGCTTTGATCTACACATAAAAACCTTTGGACAGCACAAAGGACTGTCCGCTGAGACAGTTTTTAGCTGGATCAAGGTTTGATTTAACTGGGGTGACAAACATCTGTGTCAGCACAAAGGAGCATTGAGGACACATGGCCCAAAACCTATGTAAAAAGCCTTCAAGTGAGGGGAAAGACAGGCAGGCAGCAAGTATTTCCAAACTAATACGTCCTTCCTGGTTTGAGGCAGTGATCATGCGTGCTCATCCGAGAGCAAATTAATGAGAGCAGTGGCAGCCTGCAGGAAGCATATCCTCTCCATCCTTTAGGTGTTTGCTCCCCTCGGGGGCCGTGGAGGGGGAACGTGCGTGCCACTGCGGTCACAACCCTCAGCCTTAGAGGAAAACAACAATTCCAAGGCACTAGCTCTTGGGACACTGAGAGGTCACAATAGAAAAACAAATAAAAAACACCAAACAGAAACCCCAAATAAAGCTGACCCACAATCCTTAGTAATGGCTTCAGTCACTGCTTATCATTACCTAAGTTTCCCTACTGCTATCTTTTCCTTTCATATACTATACCACGAGGCCTCTTCATCGTCCCCTTTCTGTCCCACCCAAACACTGCCTAAGTCTCCAACAGATTCTGTTCCCACTCTGAGAGAATGTGAGTCTGCTCTTTAGTTAGGTAATTCTCACTGTTAAACTTTACTGATCCAGAATTTTAAGTATTTTGGCTGTAGCTGTTCATATTAACTCTTCGGGGACTGAAAATAGAACTTACATATCTTTATTTTTAGAGTTTTATGGGCTCATTAGTAAGCTTTTTCATGCTCACCAACTTCTACAGTGTTTATGAAGTGATGATCTTTGGTCCTGAATGCTGAAACATCAATTTTTGGTGGTTTATATGGTGATAGCTACTAGAATTCCAAAGATGAAATGAAGATGAATGCTAGTGTTCTGCTGACTGTTTCTTTCCAGATGTGTCTGTGAGCGTCTGGGGATGTTCTGTTTAGTGCAGCCTCCAGGAACATAAGCATGACCCCTTTCCAAATTTGGGAGTCTGTAAAACTGCTTGTTAAACTCCAAGTTTTTATTTATTCTTCTTCCTACCCATCCTCTTAATTAAGTTGCCTTTCATTCTGAGAGTCCTTAGTGATTTGAATCTCAGGAGACACATGTTTATGTGAAATATGAATATTCATCTGCATGAAACTTAGGAGATGTTATTTGGGCCAGTGAGAGTGCCTTTTTGAAGCTGAAATGCAGAAGCATTGCAAAACACACAGAAGTAAAAGTTAGGGTATGCTGTTTGTGCATAGTCTCATCTCCCCCTCACTCCTCCAATTTGCTGTTCCTCTTTAAGTCAGTCATGATAAATACAGCTGCCTCTGAGGCAGTGAATTCACTTCTGAGGGAGTGAATCCTGCCTCTACGAAGTCCATGAAGCATTAAGTGCCTTTTGTCTAAAACAAGTTACAGAACTCTCAGTGCGTTGAATCTGTCAAAACAGAACATTGTAACAGATGCAAATGTGTGGGGAGACTTACCAGCCTTTTTAAACTTATGTCCAGTTATAAGAAGCTGCATAGTAGGTGGGTTTAACTATACCCCAGCCCTAACATGTGGCAGCAATTTCTGATTCAAATGGCAGCCAAAGTGCAGTCTTGATTGAAAAGTACCTTCTGGTCATTGCAAATAAAGACTTAATGCTACATGTGGAGAGTGAATAAATCAATACCCTAGGAATTCCTACCTCAAAAGGATTTTACATCTGAATCAATTATTTGTTTCAGTATTCCTTGTATATTGATAAAGCCAACAGAAGATTTACTTTAGGCAAGACCAAAGGAAGCCTTGAATATTATTAAGATATGGGTTTGATTGTTAAATTTATCTATGAAGGTCAGGCAGCAGACTGGGGGTATATGGCACCAGAGGTTTTGGTTACCCCATCCTGCTAAACCTCTCTTAAACATGGCATATTATATCTGTCCTGTATGTTATAAATGCTGCTCCTCTCAGATGTGTGAAGGGTCACCTGAAAGAGCTTTGCTGTAGGTGTCAAGGAGCTGCACAAAGGCAGGTGGTTGCCTCCTTCCATAGCCTTGTGCAATGAGGGTTTTCCAAAAAGCAGCAGGATTTAGGAATTCTTGTTCTTTCTAATGAATTTTATCTTCTAGATGAGAAACCCCCTACATAGGTGCTGCCTACAAGTTGCTTGTGCTGTGCAATGCTTCCATGCTTCTGGGAACCCTGTTCTGCTCTAAGGGCAGCTGCAGTTAAGTGTGCTTATGGTTATCAGCATGGTAAGGACAGCACGAGCTGCCAGTCCTTCAGCTGGAAGGAAAGTACGTGCTGCTTTATCAGTTGAAATCAGTTTATTTAAGCCAGCGCTCCTCAAATGGTGTTATGTGCTTCTGTAATGAAGTTCAAGTGTCAAACAGGAGGGATGGAGGGTGCCTTCGCCCGTTCCCTGTAGTGAGCAGTGCAGCCGGCAGACAGGGGAAGGGGCACGCTGCTGTGGACCTGAGAGAGTACTGCAAAGTGGATGATACTTCACTTCTGTCCCTCTTTTTCACACTCTTACCTAACTAAAGTTCCTCAGAAATGGGTGCTGAGGGGAGCACTGGTGGCAAGCGTGACTGCTTAGCCCCTTGTGCTCAGCAGTTTCATATGTAAAATTGCCTATGATGCAGAAGGATTTCAAGCACAAAGACAAGCTGTCCCAAAAATGAATGCTTCTTGGGTCTTATCAGAACCAAAAAAGCAGAGCTGAGGCAATTGTTATATTAATACGCTAGATGCAAAAACCATCAGCCAAGATGCCCAAGGAAGGTTAAAAACCTGACAGAGCCTAAAACAGAGACGCATCAACACCATAAAGTTCTGGGATATTAGATACAGTTTACAAGTATTTAACAGCAAACAAGTAATCCCTCCCTGACACAACAGCACTGACATCTGCTCTCTAGAGGCAACAGTTACCACCAGAAAGCCATCTTGCCACAACTAGTTTTCCCTGGATCACATGCCAAGGAGGTTTATGAGCAATTTTTCAAGCCAGCTGAGGCCTACATCCTGAGCATGGACAACTGCCACATGCCCGCCTTCCCCACCTTGATGCTGCTGCCTCACTGCCCTCCAAGTTTATGCTGCAAAGAGTGACTTAAATTGTGCCACTAACACAGCACTTCTCATATCAAGCACACCAGGATGGGAGAAGCAGAGACTTCTCCATGGAGCTCACTTTTGGAGAGCATCCAACTGGTGGGCTCTGCTCCAGGCACACACCAGGTCTGTAAAGGACAACAGGCAGAGCAGATAGCAGGCAAAAATTAAAAAAGGCAAGCGCCAAACAGATGACCCATCTGAAAGAAGCACTAGCCCAAAGTTGGTATTTTGTTGAGTCGGTATTTTGTTAAAGAATAAGCAGAGATGAATGTCAGAATTACTATTAAATGAATTTTTTTTTAAAAAAAAAAAGTCTAAATTAAGGCAGGAAGAGAAAAATCAGGCACAGAAAAGTCAGGAACTCATGTCATCCTTTCCCAGGCCATTCATCCACAGTGCTGCTGAAAAGACAGGAGAATCACAGTTCTTGCCCAGGGAAAATTATTTTTTCTGATTTTATTACCTAACTGTAGCAGAAGTTAATACATGAATCTGATACAGAGAAAGCTGGGTCTCAAACATAAGGTGCCATTTAAAGCACAAGACTCGGGTGTCCCCAGCACTCCCTGCTCACTGGCTTCAGAGACCCCATCGCCATCCTAGCTCCCAACAGCCCTCATGGACACCAGCCTTTGCAAAGAAGGAAACCTGCCACAGAGAAGGCAGCTGCCTAAACAACGTGTGCTGAAATACCTGAATATTAACAGAGCCATAAGAAAGCAAATACAAGCTTTCAAGCTTCATTACTCAGGTATCAGCACTACTTTGCTTCTCACTATCACTTATCTTTAAAAGAAGGGCTGAAAAAATTATCTTCCTGGCAGGTCATTTGAGAATTTAAGGAGTTTTCACATCCCTCACTTATGACAAAAACCATGTAATGAACTCCACTGCAAAAGAATCCATTTCCCTGACCCAGCCTGAGAATAATTTTTACTCAATGGTTTATTTTACATTCGCACTTCTTCCTTTACCAAGTTCTGTGTGCAACTAGATTGAACACACAAGGAAGGGATCTCCTGAAGCCGAGGGTCCCCTCCTCCCAGGAGCCAGCTGTGCTTTTGTTGCTGTTCACTGCTTCCAAAAGAAATCTGAGAAATAAGCAAAGGAAAGCAGACTCATAGCAAAGCCCAGGAGGCCCCCAGCCAGGAAAACAAGGCACCACCAGATTATCTGTCAGAAAGTGAAACAGCCACAGAAACTTTTCTGCTCTCAGGAGCCGCAGGCAGAAGGAGGGAGCTCACCGACCGCCGGTGACACCGCATGCTTGTTTCGGGAACCCGGAATGCGACTCAAAACCGTTCCCTAAGGTCGGGGAGAGGGCACAGGCCGCGGGCCGGAGCGAGGGGCTCCCCCAAGACCCGCTCCCTCCCGCCCCGCGGCGGCACCGGCCGGGTCCTCAGAAGCCTCCCGAGACAACGATGGGAACCACCAGGAGCCAGCGCGAACCTCCAAGCCCGCTCCGGCTCGACCCCACCGTGCCTGAGGGCCCAGCCCCACAACGGGCAGCGCACAGGTCAGCGCGGCTGACGGGAGGCTGCCGGGCGGCACCCCATCGCCACAGGCCCTGCCAGCGGCAGGAAACGGGGACAGGCGCGGGCGGCGGCGCCACAGAAAGGCCCAGGCCACCTTACCTGCGCCGAAAGGCCTGGCGGGCATGTCGGAGCAGGGCCAGCCGTTCCACCGTCAGGCCGCCGGCTCCATGATGCCCACGGCGGCCAAGGCGACACAGGGGAAACGCCACTCCGTGCTGCCCCGCTTCGCTCGACCCCTCGCCTCGCCCCGTCGCCGCTTCCGGCAGCGCCACAAAGCACACAGCAGGCAGCTGGGCCCCACAGCGCCCTACGCATGCGCACAGGCGTCTCACAGTAAGACACCCCCAGCCGCGCAGCCCCCACCGCCGGCCGCGCCGAATAAGTCGCGGGGAAAGGCAGTGTGCATGCGCGGGGCAGCCCGCCACCTCCGCCCAGCGCTTCCTCTTAAAGGGGCTGGGCACACATCGTCTGCCTTCTCCGCCCCCTTCACGTCCCCCCACTTTCTGCGGCTCTGGAGAGTCTAGGCTAGGGACAGGGCCCGGAAGGATGCACCGTTACTCCCACAGGGCTGAAGCGCCACTGCCGGCCCCACGGGATGGGTCGGGTCGGGTCGGGCCTTGCCTCGCCTCGCCTCGCCTCGCCTCATACAGCCCAAGTACTGAGGGGCAGGGCCGGCAGCAGGACCCACGCTACAGCTGCCGCTGTCTGGGAGCGGGTTGGGCTGCGCTGGTGCCTGGGCTGTGCCTTGGCCTCTCCTCGGACACCAGCTCCCCTTTCCGCGGGCCGGCGCCATGGTGCTTCCTCCCTCCTAGAGTGCGTTATTCCATCCCGCCCTTCCCTTGATGTCTCTCAGAGCTCTTTGTGGGCTCTGGCAGTGCTGAGGCAGGGCCCTATGCGTTCCCTGTACCCACAGGAGGCAGCCCGGGGCATGCTGTGGGGAGCAGCACCTGTGCCACACAGCTCCCCAGGAGATGGCCGCTGAGCAGTGGTGGGAGGGCCTGGGGAGCTGTGAGCCCCTAACCGTGAAGGGCAGCAGCATGGACGTTCGTGCTGCAGGTGTGTATCCCCCGTGGGGGCACATTGCAGTCACCTTCTCTGCAGTGTCTTTGGATCTTTGCAAATTGCTCAGGCAGGCTCATTGCTGGGGGGTCTCAGCCCTGTCACACAGCCCCCATACCTGCCGCTCTGCAGGGTCAGCCCTATGGCATTGCCTGGCTGCTTCTTCAGTGCAGCTGGGAAGTGTCAGCCACCTGCCAAGAGGTTTTTACCTCTTCTACGGACATCCATTGAAAGAACACTATGTATCATAGGGCAAATTGTACACCTGTCCTGCTTCAAGGCCTCTGCGTTATGTGCCCTGCGTGTGGGGGGCTGCTGATGGCAAGGGAGGAGCATTTTACAGTAAAGATTTCCTCAGTGTTTTTACTGTAAATCTGTTCCACCTGTTCTGCCCTCGAGGGGAGAGCGGGAGCCTTGCAGGACACAAGCCTTCATCATACCATGAATCTCTGGTGACTAATAAAAAACAGAAGTGCTGTGGGTGCGGTATGTGCAACACAAGGCCGAGTGGAAGGAAAGTTGAGTGCACAAGCAGAGGCTCAGAGAGCCAACAACCACACAGACAGACATGATGGCAACTGCAGAGCTGCCTCATGGATTCCCTGCCCCCCAAGCCACAGTCTGTTTGCTGAACCCACCTTCCTCTCGACCCCTGGACTGCTAGACCAGAGGTGCAAATGCTCCTTCCAGTCTCCCATGTAAAGCTTGACAGCAGCAGAGGAAGGGAACTCGGAGTTTATCTGCACCAGCCAGTGCTGAGCTGCCTTTGTGCTCTGTTCCTTTACACTACACTTGCACTCACTACACTCACTACCACTCACTGTGGTTTTCAAAACCACTGAGAACACCCTCGGGGCCTCCAGCGCCTCCCCGGCTCCCTGCAGTTTGCTTGGGTTGGTGTCTTATCACTGAGTTCATGCACCGTAGCATTGTTGTGTTACCTGTGTCTATGTGTAAAAAAACTTATGATCTTTTCTTTCCCTGTCCATGCAAGGTTCCCTCTCCAAACCCAGGCCACAGCAGGACTGCTCCTGGAGCAGGCTGGAAGATCCCCATCCCCAGCATCTAAGCATGACATCTCTGGTATTGAATACCTCATTAGGCATTCAATTGTTCTGTCTCTTCTGTGGTAAGCTGAAAAAAGTCCTTCAGTAGTGTAAATATAACTTAGCAACAACTAAAAACAATAGGTATTATCGACATTTCTTTCACAGCAATCACTAGAAAGAAAATGAGCACTTTCCCAGCTGAAACCAGGACAGGACGGAACTATCTCAAGAAACTTTCCCAACATTTGCATCTAGAAAACTTTACCACTTGCTGCTAAATCATGGATTACCAGATTCCTGAATATATTGCAGGTGTCAATACCCCCTTGTCCATACACCCTTCCCTAAACAGAGATCCCAGCTGCTTAGGTCCCTGACTCTCTAATTCCAAGCTACTGGCCCTGTTATCCCAGCATTGGAGCAGTCAGGTGACTATTTGATCGTCTGGATAACAACTGAAATCTTTTTGTATGTCTCATAGATCACCCAGAATAAGGATTGTGTGATTACCTTTGCTTCTTCCTCCTATGATGACTCTGGTTCACCTTCATCCCTTACTAAGCACACTGATTTTTTTGTGTGTATTTCTTCTGTATAGGGGCGACGGCTACCGGTACAGGTTGGTTCTCTAGGTCAGTAGCTGCAGTGGCTGTCACTGGGGTCTGAGTAGCTGCAGCCATGTCCACTGACATGGTACCAGTTGAAACCTGTTTTCTTCAACCTGCAGGAACCCTGCAACAGAGACATCCTCCAAGAGGCCAGGCACGGTAGACAGCTGTTTAATCTTCCCTGTATTCATGACAACTACATCAAGGGCCCACCAGTACCCTTTTGGGTCCTGGAAGTACCCTCCCCTGAGGTAGCTTGTGCCAAGGATACTGGGGCCTCTGGGCTGGTCACCATAGGTTGCTTTTGCCACTTAGCCCCTCTTTAGTTCACTTCAGCCTCCAATACAGACAACTGTTGTGTTCTCCACGCCTTTCCTTCATGCTCCATCCTGAGCATGACGTCATATAGTAAGGCATATCCCTTTGGTCAGTCTGGGTCAGCTTTGCTCAGCTCCAACTGTGTCCTCCCCCAGCTGCCAACCCATCTCCAGTCTTCTGACCCTTCATGGGCAAAACCCATCCATGCAGAAATTGGCACATAGGCCAGGAGCAACGTACTTCATCTTGGAAGAACAAGCAGACATTCCTCACCATGTCTCTCAACGTATGCAGTATGTAAAATAACTTCTTTGTTTTACCCCATGCAGAACAAGCCCACTTGGTCACCAGCCACCGTGACTGGAGCAGCCTTTGGTGTCTGTGCTGTGCAAAACACAGACACACCTCCAACAGAAATGGAAAGCCAGAACTAAATGCAAAATTCCCAGGACACGTGTGGGGGATCCCAGGTGAAGACCATGTGTGCTGGGAGAAAACAGGGCTGGGGTCAGTATCAGGTGGGGGTTCCCCTTGCCCACTGCTGTCAGTTTTCCTTATAACAGCTTGTAATCACCATTTTGCAGCACCATCATGTGCTCGCTATGTTTTCTTATCCTTAGGCCAATGAAGATTTTATGGTGTGCTTTAAAACACAAGCCTGGCTCACCAGGTGGAAGACAGCAGTGCTCAGCAGTCTTCAGGCAGGTTTGGAACCATAGCTCTCAAAGAAAGGACAACATCAGAGAAAGGCCACTGACATTCAAAGAACAAAAACAAATGGTTTGTTTTAAAATTAAGGCTTTTTTGCTAGCTAGAGAATGTCATCCATCCACTAAGTGGGCTATTAACTCTAATCTACTAGTCACATTCTAGGAGAAGCCCTGTTGTGGTTTACATCCTAAGCAGCAGTAACTGGGACAAGATTACTTAAACTCAATTGAGAATGGGGAAGTAAAAATGCAGTTTTCAACTCTTTCTCTGAACAGCTCCTTTCAAAATTCATGATTTTGAGATGAGATTTTCAAACCTCATCTGAGTTGGTTTGGTCTGGAGTCACTGGTTTCTCCCTGACCAGTGACTTGGCACTGGAAGCTGCAGGCAGGATACATTGCCCCTTGCCCCCCATCGCAGCCCCCCCCAGCAGCAGAGATGGGGCATCCTGGGGTGCCACAACCCCTGGCCCTTGCAGAGCAGGCGGAGAGCTCAGCTGCCAAGGAGCAGCTGCCTTGCCAGGAGGGAATGGGGCTCAGCCCTGTTCTCGCCACCCCCAGCCAGGGGCTCTGCTCTGTCTCCTGAGATGCAGGTGGACCCTTGCCCTCACTTGTCGGGAACCTCCAGTCTCTGCTTTGCCAGTGAAGCACATTCCCCTCTGTAAAATCATCATGACTCATCATTATTTTACCATATTTGCTCCATATTTCTATCAATTGCATTCTTTGGTATAGCTTCCATACATTTGTCTGATAGAGACACTAAAATCAATGGTCTGTAGTTCTCCAAATCCCTTCTAAAAAGTGGAATGCCACATCCTATTCCTCTTGTATAACGGGCATTTGGTTTCATGGTTACATAAACAGGTAGATGACTAATTTCTTGTTTAGTCTACAACACAGGAGCGAGTATGATCTATTGCAAGCAATTTCTTCTTATGAGCAATTTGTCTTAAGATTCCTTCTACTGACTTCACTTTGAAACAGATTTTCTGGCTGACTCATTCCCCATAAAGAAAAATCTCTGCCAGGGAATAGGCTGAAGCTGTTCTGTAGTAAACAGCAATGTAAAGGCTTCAGATGGCTTCTTGAAAAACTTTCAAATTTTCTCTTGTCATGAACCTCTATGCATTTGGATAGGAACAGGCAGAATGAGGGTCATCTTGACCTAGGGCCTCACAGAGAAGTTTATCATCACACCAGTGTCCAGCTGCTCCTCCCAGGGTCTGCCTCTTCCCTGCCCACTCCTGGCACCCAGCTGGACAGGAGACCTGGGAGCACCATCCCACCCTGCATACCCAGAAAGCAACCGCTGCTACAATGGTCTGCATCAGAGTCAGCTCCAAACCCTGTGAGGAACAGGGCTGCTTCTGCCCAGCTTCATTAGACACTAGATTTGTCACATGGGTGTCCTGTAGACAAGTAAATGTGCTGTGACAGAGCAATGCACTGATGCCTGAGCTCCAGGAGCTCAAATATAAGCTGTGGCTCTGTTTTATAAGCATTTCATCAGTTACTTGACACACTGCACTATGCATTTTCTTGTAAGTTGTCTTCTTACCATTCATGTTTTCATTCCCTAATTATTTTACATGCAGTGAGCGTATTTCTAGTCCAAAGCTCCAGTCCAGTCTCCAGGACCATGCAGTTAATTCTATATCTATGTTACATCAGTTCACTATATATCTATATACATATATCACTATATATAATTTATATAAGTAATCATTACTTATTTGTACTTATATAAGTACATCATTAATATATATCATATATAACATACCTATAATGATAACCATTCATTTATGTACATATACATCTATATGTATAGTTTTAATCTGGATATTTTGACTATTTCCTCAGCCTGCTCTTCTGCATTGAGACAATACCCAGGTGTTTTGTGAAGATTTTCTTCCATCCTTTATTGTAAACCTAGTGGTGTTGTCCCACTTAGAGCTTTTTCAGAAAAAAATGTGAAAAAATGCTCTCCATTTTCCCATAGCTTCCACTGCACAGCACTAATACATGGCTATACTTTCAGGCATGCTTAGCATTCATTGCTTTAGTTTCCATTAATACTTACAAGGAAGTTGTTATGGTTTGAGAAAACCCATAACAATTCATTGTCGTTTAGGCAATTATTCTACCACCTGATGCTCCCTCCCCACCTGGAAAGGGAAATTGGGGAACACAGAGAAACAGATTTAATAGAGTAAGACGAAATAATTAACAATAATACTAAAGAACCAGTATTGATCATGATACTGTTATAAGATACACAAGAACCATCCCCATCTCATTCTCCAGCAGGACGTTGTGCACTCCCACCAGGGACATCAAATGTGGGACCCTGCAAGTGCTGTGGCTTTGTGAGGAAGGGAAGGGCTCAGAGCTTTGGCACTGGGGCAAGGAGTTCTCTGGACCTGCCAGGATCAAGGGAGAGAGAGAATTACACAGCAAACTTTCTAATTTATATTGAATATGGCATTCATGGTATGAAACAATCCTGTTGACAGCCTGGGTCAAGTGCCTGTGGCGCGCTCCCCCTCATCCCTGCCTCCTGGAGAGGCTTGAAAACACCAAGACCTTGAATCCCACAAAGCCTGGCTGGCTATGAAGGAAATATTTTCATTAATTGAGACACCAGAGTCTCTAAAAATGCAGTTTTCTCCAGTATTAGAAGAGAAGTAGTACTGCGTCACTCAGCCCAGGACAGCAGTAAACACAGAGAAAGTAAATACTTGACAAGTAAACATTTACTGAAGAACAGGCATGGTTTTATAAAAGAAAAAGGAATTTGATGAGATCTGTTTTCAAGGCTAGAAGATACGGAGCCACCCCTATTTGCACTCCCAACTGCTAAGCCCAGTGCAGGGCACAGCTTGGGCAGAAACAGGGGTTAGTGTTGAAAAAGAGCAGAAGAGTCTTTCACACGCAGCTGCTGTGTGGGTATGCAGTCCTTTCACACCAGGTCTATGCCCCTCAACAATAAACCATTAAGCTTATGCAAGGGCAGCTTTCTACCTTGAGAAATCAGAGCAGCCAACCTCAGCATGGTCCTTCTGTGCATAGTATGCAGAGTTCTCCCCTGAGACTTCTCAGTAAATGGTCAGTGCAATGGGTGTGCAATGATGATGTGGAAAGTGTTTTTCTAGGTGCCAACGAAATAAGAGTGCTGCTTTCAACTCTTCCACTTTGGTGGAAACCCCAGAAAGACCCACGTGAATCGCTGGCTGCGATACAAAGAAACGAGGTTTTGTAGAGCAACTTTGCACCCTGTCCTCGGTGCCTTGCGTTACAGTGCTCCTCGACACGGACAGTACAACACTCCCAAACAGGGAAGGTACAGCACTCCAAATGCTCTCTAACAGGGAAGGAGCAGCCTTTGCAGGAGTCCTTTGAGTGACCCAGGTGCTCCTTTACATGCTGGCACAGCATGCAGTGAGCCTTCGCATTCAACAGTCCAATGCTTTGGAAACACATGCTCTTACATCAGGTCCTCTTGCACAACAGGGAACCTTGCAGGCTTCCCTGTGTATCTCCAGCCTCACACTTTTGCATTCAGACTTTTGCACTTTTGCATTGCCCTTTTCGCACAAGGCACTCTGCTGCACACTTAGTTGCACTAAATGCGCACATTGGACAAGCAATGGATGAGGGTTAAGTTGGCTTAAGGCAATTGTATCACTTTTGTAGTGAACAATTATTTTTTCTATAAAGCTTGAAAAACAACTAAGTGAATTAAAATACAACATCATTTCAAAACTGCCTCAGTATCTTGAACTGCAGACCTGGATGGGTAGAGCAGTTGCTTCATTGCTACTGATCTCCTAGATCAACTTGTGTAAGCTGTAGATTTTGTCAAGAAAGAACATTCAGCCAAAGTTTGTGAAGGATTTAGGCTGACAGGAAAGAGTTTTCTACTATTCCTGGCTTGTTCAGAAGTAATCAAGGACCCATGTTCTGCTGATGTTAAGTCAGTTGGCCCATCCAGGGCTCCTTTGAGAGCTGCCTCAGCAGCCCCATTCTCCTTGGTGTCTTATCCCAGAGCCACACTGTGCCAGGGCACAGGCCACCATGCTGACATGCAAATGAATGGCTGCAAAAGCATTGAGGAACCTCAGCCCCCACTGCCTTTACAGCCAGAGAGTCCTTGGCCTCCCAGCCCTCATTTGTGCCCCCGACAAGGTTATTATTACATTGGATCCTCAACACAACAGCATACAGTTCTGTAAGTCATTTCCAACAGGAGTTCTTTTTATTATGTCTTCTCTGACCTGAGACTCAAGCAAGAACTGGGTTCACTTCAGCACTAGGAGCCTGAGATACAACCAACATATTCTACCTGGCTACTCCTGGGAGGCATCATGCAGCTGACAAGGCCAAAGAGCTGGTCTTGTCTGCTTGCTTACAGGGGTTATTTACCCAAAATGCATCCCTGTGTATTCCCTGGATTGCCCTCACCAGGTCTCAGTGGCAGGTAGCAACTGCATGAGTGGAGGTTTCCGCATAAGTTAGCTTCTTCTGATATCCCCTCAAACCCAGAGACTGCTGGCAAGCAAGAGAGTCCTGGCCTGATAGTAAGGGAGCTGGATACAGTGGGAGAAACAACTGACAAATTGCTAGGATAACAAGTAGAAAAAGATGATAAAGGTGCTGAGGGAGGTGGCAGGGTTTCACAGGCAGTTCAGGGGAGCGATTGTGAGGAAGAGTGGAGGCTCTTCCAGGAGGAGAAGGGAGCACTGGGCGCTCAGTGATGCTGTCAGTTTAGGGCTGGGACGACCTCAGTGGAAGCAGGAAGGTTTTTCTACTGGGAACACACTCAGGAAGGGTTAACCTACATACTATCTCCTTTTTGCCTGCCTGTCCTCATTGCTATTCAGTAACAGCTTTTAATTATTTAAGAACTGAGTTAGAAGTATACAGGACCACTGGGTGGCACCAGAAACCAGCATATATTAAGTTTGGGCAATATTTTGTTTTAAGGGCAGGCCCTTACCAAGGGTAGGGGAAGTGGCACTGGCAATGCCACACTATCCTGGGAACCACTTATTTCCACTTGAAGATGGTCCTGAAGAGGGGTAAAAAGGCAGGAGGAGGACAGCACACAGACTTCTTAGGGGCACAGCTGGGACTGCCAAGCATAGCACAGAGCCTGCTGTGCCTTTGGGATGGTGACCCTCATTGAAGGGTACGGCTGCAGTTCAGGTATGAATCAGGCTCAGGGACAGAGGGACAACTGCGACCTAAGGGAGGGCGCCCCCAGCATTCAGACCTGCACATTTCCACAATCTCCAGTGGGGAAAGGAACAAGCAAATTTGTTTGGCCTACCAAGAATTTAGTCTTACCTCTGGAGATTAAAAAAGCAACCGCAAACGCAAACCAAACCCAGCGCAAGAGGCGTTGCAGGTTTCGGATTGTCTCCGAGGCCTGCTGCGGGCACACTCCCTTCTCTCGCAATTCGCCCGTCTCTAGCCCCGCTCACCCCGAGCCCCCGCGGCGTCGATGGCCACTAGGGTGTGCAGGCAAGCGGGTGCTGGGGCTCTGGAGGCCTGGCAGTACGCGGAGCCCACTAGGGAGGCTTCTCCCGCTCTGCACTTTCAAGAGATCGCTATGAGGACAAAAGGCGCCGGAGCGGCCCGGCGGGCAGAGGAAGGCCAGAGCCACTGAGGAGGCGCGGACGGGGCGGACGGGCGACCGCAGCCTGACAGGGGCCTGGCCCTCGGCCAAGCGGCGCTGCCAGAGGAACTACCCCCAAGATGGCACGCGCCGCCGGCTCGCTGCCCGGCCGTCATCTCCTCTGTAGTCCCAGCCCCGCCAAGGGGTTCTGCGCATGTGCGGTCCCGCGGCGCAGCGCGCAGGCGTAGAGAGCCTCGCATGCCGTGGCGGCCGGAGCTGCCGAGATACCTGCCGTTCAGGTGAGCCTCTGTGCCGCTCGTGGGCCCGGCGGCGGCGGCTCCGGACGCCTCGGGGCAGGCTCCGCACGTCACCCGCTGCTGCCGCAGTGATGAGGCGCTCAGCTGCCGCTGGGCAGCAGGTACCGCACGGCGGCTCCGCGGGAGCCGTGGCGGGCGGGCCGGGGTCAGCGGCTTGCGGCGGGCGCTCCCGTAGGTACTGCCTGTCCCGGCCGGGCCTGCGCCCAGCGGCCGCTGTTGCCGCTCCCCGGGCCCGGGTCGCCGGCGGCGAATGGCCGCGCCGCGGGGGGTTACTTGAGCGGGAGCGGGGGGTTCCTGGGGCGTCACGGTCCCGCGGAAGCGGCCGCATCCCTCCGGGCCTAGGCGGTCGCTGTTGCCGCGTCCCTGCCGGGAGGCTGCCGCTGACAGGAGACTCCGCGTCTCGCCTCTGCCGGTGTGAGATGGCGGGGGGTAGTGCCGCTGCCTCCCGGAGCCGGGTTTGGGAAATAATCCATCGTCATCCTGGACTCGGTTGGGGAGAAAGAGAAACGGCTCGAAACTGTCCCTGGTTTCATTGTGGAGGTGATTTTTTTTTCGTCTGGATAATGGACGAGTGCTCTGGGCTTTCTGCTTTTCTGTCTGTAGCTGTTCTTTATGTTATTCAGATCTCAAAATTCTCAGTTGTATTGTTTACTTTGGACAACGAAAATGGGGTGTTTTTCTTTAATTTGATATAATCTGGTCAGTATGTGAAAGGGAAAGGAATAGTTTGTACATATTTTTTGTTGACTTGCATCATTACTGTAGGTCAATATCTATTTCTTCTTTTATATTTAACATAAGTCATGGGGATTAATTCAGAACATTTTAGCAAAGTCAGATGCTTCTGCTGTTTTATAAACCATAATTACAAAGTACAGTGCAGAAGATGCAGTGTTACAAAACAAATGAGGCTGTGTGGTGCTGTCAGCAGCTTCCCCTCCGTGCTGGTGGCTGTGCTGTGGCTGTTGCGTTGCCCGTTGAGAGCCTGGTGTCTGATCTGTTTGTTGATTCCTCTCAAGTCCAAGGCCTCTGGAGCCAGGGTGTTGGGATACAGCGCAGCCACGGCACAAGAATCACCGTCAAAGCTTGTAGCACAACTAGGGTGGCTCAGTCACGCGCGTGTTTGCTTTGGAAAATAGGAAAGGTCAGGGGGTTGTATCTGTGAAACCAGAAGAGTTTTTGTGCTTGAATACTGAGGTGATAAAAACGTGGGGGTTACAATTGGAGAAGAATCCGCTTCTGCTTCCTGTGTCAGGCATGGTTGTGAGTCTCCCGGACTCAGGGCGGGGGGGAGGTCATTACTTCAGCTCTGCCGTTCCTTTTTTGTAGAAACAAGAGGACAACAGTCTTCTAAATCCTGGAGCCTGTCAAGCTGTGTATTGGCACCAGTGTGTCAGTCTATGGTGAAAAATAAAAAGGTAATGTCAAGTCTAAGAGATGAGTGGAGTTTTTCTAGCACAATAACTTGCTTGGAGTAGGGGAGCAGAGCTTACCACCTGTGTGCCTCTCCCTGAGTTGGGGGTAGACCCCTGAAGAACCAAGGGAATCGCTAGGGTTCATTTGGATTAGTTCATTTGGACTGGGATTGTGGAGAGGTCTCAGGACTGGCAGTGACTGCTTCAATTTCATTTATTTGGGATTTTGAAGCTTTGTGTGTGGCACACAAGGCACTGAAACTGGCAGTCTTGAGGGCAGAAATGTGTGGCACACAAGGCACTGAAACTGGCAGTCTTGAGGGCAGAAATGTGTGCTATACTTGGCATGTATCGAGGTGTTTGCAATGTAGAAATCCCAATGTAGAACCTGGGAATGTTAGAAAATTAAAATTAAACAGCTACTGGAAGCAGCGTTACTAATGGCTGTTATTGTACTCTTAGATACTCATTTTGTATGTAAGGTTGAAAACTAACTGAAATGAACAAACCTGTTTAATTTGCATTTTCCTGATTTCAGAACACCTTCAGAAATCCTTCCGTACTTCTATTTGCAGCTCATATTTCACATCGGTCATACATTACAGGATCTTTAGTGTTTTTTGTTGGAAAGTATAGGTGTAGTGGTACATTTAGATATTAGAGGCCTTACTGAGTACGACATATATTTTGGTTCCTTGCAAGATTACTTTCTCGCATGCTCAAGGTAAGTGTTATAGCAAAGTAGTAATAAATAGGTATAGTATTTTAATTAAGAAGGTAAAAAAAAATTACGGTCATAATAGTATTTTTTTTAAGTAAAAAAAAATAGGAGTAAGCAAATCAACTTAAAAAAAAATTTGGGCGTTGATTTCCATGTGTAAACAGAATAGGGATTTTAATTTTTAATTATTTAATTGCTATTCTCACAAATAATAGCTCAGCTGGATTGCCACCGCTGTTGCTTCCTGGAAAAAGGTAAAGCCAAAGTCTGTGATTTCTATTTCTGTGGGCAATGCTGACACCACAACCCTCCATTATCAGGGTTTATCTTGTGCTCGTCATCTGTCAGCAGTGTCTTGGATATCAGTAAATATGCCCTTGCTGCTTAAGGCTCTTAAGCCTCCCGTTGGACAGTTGTGCAGTGTTGGTTAAGAGTATTTGTGTCTGTAACTGTTACAGACGGCTTTAATTGGTGGTAGTTAAAGGAGAACAGAGGGGTGGTTTGCTTCGGTTTCTCTGTGCAATGGTCTTGTTTTCGGCTGAATGCGGTTTGTAAGGAATAATGAAATTCTGTATTGCTTTCCCTTGGGAATTCTCAGCATTCTGGCCAGATCGGGTCAGTTACTGAGCAAAAATAATTGTAATTTGCTCCTGACAAGGGAAAGACTGGGTTATTGTGCAATTTGTAGTTGATGAGAGATTTTAATAATCTCACTTGGTCTTCAGTTCTTTTCTCGTAAATTCTGAATTGTAAATGAGACTGGACTGTTAATATATTCTTAATGATTTTTCAGCTTTTTCTATCTGATCGTATCCCCTTGGCTTTTGTGACTGATGTAGCACCATTTAATGTAGTGATCAATTGATACTGTGGGAAGCTTGGGAAGGAATATCTTTGTTTTCATTTCATTTGGCTATCATCCTTACCAGATTTGGATGCATTTCTGTATTTACAACAGGTTTTCGTTCACTGAAGGGGTGTTCCTTACTTTATATAGTATATATAAAGTACAGGTTAAAAATACAATATTTAATTTTAAAGTAACCTTTACTATTTGGTCATGTATTAACCAGACTCTTTTCATAATTACCAGATGGATTAAAAATATGAAACTTGCCCCCTTTTTTTTCTTCCTCGCAAGAGATGGGAATTTGGCTTTTCTCTGTGTGTTCGAATAGGGAATACAAGCAATCTGCTGCTTCCTTTTCATCTGTATTTTGGTGATGAAGCTGGATGTTAAATCTTAAATTGATCTAATAATGGGTTGGCATGCAAAAGTCCTGGTCCTATTCTTGCTCTGTCTTGTTTACTGAATGTTTCCCTGAACCAGTTCAGTTTGCTAAATAAGCGGGATACTAATCCAGCCCCTCTGTGTCCCCATCTCCCCAGAAGATCAGCTTTTGCCAGGTAAGCAAGTTGAGTGAGTTCAAATTAGGGCTGAAGAGTATGAGAGTTGTAAGAACAGCTATAGAATAAAATGTAACCATCTAGTCTGCTGTCTTTCCAGACAGTGACCAAAAAGAGAAGAGCATAAGGTGAGGACAAATTATGTAAGCCTTTGTCTGATAGCCCTCTTGTCAGCTGTAGGATGTCAAGAGGTAGACATTGTTTGCATTTGTTTGGTTAATGTATTTTTCTTCTGTGAACTTGCCTGTGTGCCCAGACTATTTAAATGTCTAGCACTGATACGTCTCAGGGGAGACCTCCCAGAGCACAAAATAATGTTGTAGGTGCTAACTACATCTGCTTGTTTTCTTTTGAACTTGACAGCTGCTGCTAGCTTCATTTCATATCTCTTAGCTTTTGTATTATTTGGAAACAGTGATCTCTACCTTCTCCATGCAACTGATGATTTTATAGGCTTCTGCCATATGTCACTGCAGTCATCTCTGTTTCCAGGCAGAAGAACCCTAGTCTAATTGATAATTTCTCATTATTCAGCTTTTCAAACCTTGTTTCCCTTTTAAAAAATATTTTCTATTTCCATTGTGTCCTCTTGAAATGTAGGAACAGATGTTGCATGCAGGATTTAAGCTGCGGATACTCTATGGCTGTATATGGTGTTCTAATTACTAATAATTTCCTAATGTTAGGTTTATTTCTTTTATATGTTGAATAGCTGTGAGCTGATGCTTTTGTCAGTCTGTCAGGACTCCAGCAAGACTTTCTGAATGATAATGATTCAATTTGGAGCACATCTCTTTATTTGTGAACTAAGGATCATTTTTGGAATGCCACTTAATTTGCACTGAATTTCATATGTTATTTTATTTCCTGGTTATTCAGTGTCATAGGATTTTCCTGCAGGTCTGCAGTCAGCCCTTTTCTTTACTGTCAGAAGAGCTTATATTCTCAGGAATCTTTCATTCCACTCCCTGCCCCCCTTTCCAGATTGTTTATGAATACGGTGCATAGGAAGTCCTGCAAAAGGCTCTTGGCAGTCTCCCTATGAAAATTGACCACTGATGCCTGATCTCTGTCTATTTTCAGCTAGTTACTAGTCCAGGCGAGGGCTTTCCTGTTTATCCTGTAGCTGCAGAGCTGCCCAGGTCCAGGGGTATCTGAATGCTCCCTGCTATTGCAGTTTCATCACTATAAACGCCCAGGAACAGTCCTGCCGGTTCTCACAGCCCTCCTCATGCTCCCCTCCTGTTGCTGTGCCATCAGTCCGATCTGGAAACAGCTCTGCCTGGAAACAGCTCTGCCTGGAAACAAACCTAGCCAATTATAAATGGATGCTGATTTACTGTTCCTATACTGATAGTATACAAATGTGTGGATTTAATCAGAATCAATTCGGTTGGATGAGTGCATATTTCTGTGCTTGCTGCTGATTGAAATTGTGACCTTACAGGTTCAACTGTAGGCTAGACTAAAGGCCTTGTAAGTGCACAGACTTTTTATTTCAAATTGGCATGAATTTGATGCTGTACTTAGTGTGACTTGGTGTGTGAATTGCATCTAGGTACTAATTTAGTCCGTTTCGTGATTGCTTCTTGGATGATTTGACTGTGCTGAGGCAGATAAACAATCTGACCATGCAATGATATCTGGAATTTCTTAAGCAAAGGCAATGAACAAGGAGGGGTCTTTAGTGCATTTCTGTAAATTAATAGGGATCTAGTATTGCTTTTTTAGCCTATATATGCACTTTATTTGAAATTATTAGGAACAATTGCATCATAAGTATTTCAAAAACATGTAATAGAAATTCACAAAAATTTTGTTACTGATGCCCTTGTAGTGTTTTGTAAATGCTAGAATTATTTGGGATTTATGTATGTTTAAGTTGCCTAAATATAAATTATACAGGTCTTTAATGAAATTTCTATTAATAGCCTTGAATAGTATGGTCTTGATAATTTGTATCCAGATTTATCAGTTATTTTGTCATACATAATGGTTTTACACCGTTTTTTGGGTTGTTTTTATGTGGAGATCTGAAGTTCGATGCTTTTGTTCTTAAGTTTCTTTCAGTGGTAAATTTGAAATGTATTGCTTAGCCAATAAGGTCTGGGTTTTTTCAGTTTGGGTAGGTGTTTCTACCCCTACATAGGCAAACAGAAAAACTTGATTTGTGTAAATACATGGTTGGATTGGTGTATTTCCTTCCAGAAAAGGAGGGCTTCTATGTGGTTTTGTGTGTTATTTTCCAGATGGTAGAAGGTGGGGGTTTGGGGAGTGGTTTGAGCCTGCTGTTTTGTGCTGCTAATTCAGGTGCTGCATGGTTTGTCTCTGCCACGGCTGGAGAATTAATATAACAGTGTTGGAAGTGTCAAGGAAGCACAGACTCATCAGTTGATAAAGAGGTGTTTTTAACCATCGTATAGTACTCTACCCTTACTATTTTGCTTATGTAGTTCATTTTGGCACAGGTTTCATCAAAGAAATGGTCCTTGTTACAAACTCCTATTTTTTTCAGCTTGGATGAAAAGGTTACTAGATATGATACTTCTGGTCCTCATGAAAGCCAGGGAAGATTTTTTTTTTTCATTTTACAATGCAGTTGAGGTTCATTGAGGGGTTGATAGAGAAAGGCACAAGGGCTTGGTGAAAATCTGCACATGGATTAACTCAGCCACAGGAGAAAATTATGCTTTCCTGACATTTTAAAGATAAATTGGAAACATTCATTATTAATAATAATAAAAAAAAAAAGCCAGGAAAGAGAGCTCATATGCTGTAAATGTTTTTGGCTACTTTTAACAGTCAATGGATGTAACACGCAGCAAGTACTCCACCCAATCCACGTTAGGGTAATGAATCAGATCATTTGCCAGATCACCTGATAGTGAGTGGCCTCTCAGTTCTGTTCCCACAAAGGTGAGTGTGGTCATGCTGCTGTGAGATCTTGGTGTGTGGGGAGTCTGGGAATAGCTTGGATTTGGGAGCTGAGCTGTGGGAACACAGGTCTGCTGGCTTCTGATTTGCAACAAGGATGTAAAATGGATTGAGAGAGCCCTGAGGAAAAGGACTTGGGGGTGCTGGAGGAGCTCATCACAACCTGGCAGTGTGCACTGTCAGCCCAGAAAGCCCGCTGCATCCTGGGCTGCATCCCCAGCAGTGGGGGCAGCTGGGCGAGGGGGGGATTCTGCCCCTCTGCTCTGAGGAAACTCCATTCTAGTGCTGCCTCCAGTCTGGGGCCACCAACATCTGAAGGACATGGACCTGTTGGAGTGGGGCCAGAGAAGGCCACGGAGATGCTGGGAGGGCTTGAGCCCCTCTGCTGTGAGGAGAGGCTGAGAGAGTTGGGGGGGTTCAACCTGGAGAAGAGAAGGCTCCAGGGAGACCTTAGAACTGCTTCCAGTCCCTCAAGGGGATCCAGGAAAGCTGGGGAGGGACTCTGGATCAGAGAGGGGAGTCTGGATCAGGATGAGGAGGAAAGGTTTGACACTGAAAGAGGGGAGATTGAGATGAGATGGTGGGAAGAAGTTCTTTGGTGTGAGGGTGGTGAGAGCCTGGCCCAAGTTGCCCAGAGAAGCTGTGGCTGCCCCATCCCTGGAGGGGTTCAAGGGGCTTTGAGCACCCAGTTCTGGTGGGAGGTGCACAAGGGGCAAGTCCTGCTTGACAAACCTGATCTCCTATTACAAAGTGACGCGCTTGCTGGATGAAGGAAAGGCTGTGGATGTTGTTTAACTGGACTTTAGTAAGGCCTTTGATACAGTCTCCCACAGTATCTTCCTGGAAAAACTGGCTGCCCATGGCTTGGATGGTTGTACCCTCTGCTGGGTTAAAATCTGTCTGGAGGCCGAGCCCAGAGAGTGGTAGTGAAGGAGTTAAATCCAGCTGGTGGTCGGTCACTAGTGGTGTCCCCAGGGCTTGATATTGGGGTTGGTTCTCTTTAACCTCTTCATCAGTGATTTGAACAAGGGGATCGAACGCACCCTTGGTAATTTTGCAGATGACACCAAGTTGGGTGGCAGTGTTGACCTGCTGGAGAGTAGAGGCTTTGTAGAGAGATCTGGACAGGTTGGATGTATGGGATGAGACCAAC
>BJBW01012110.1:1595-69979 GCA_004320125.1 Scolopax mira
GGGGCAGGGGGTTGGAACTGGGTGGTCTTTAAGACCCCTTCCAACCCAAACCATCCTATGATTCCTAGGTAACTGTAGCATGGAAATCCTGTCTGACTTGTGAAGACCTATTCTCTACATACATAAATCACTGGTCTTTGAATGTGAGCAGTTAAATTCTTGCTTATTTTCTGGTTAAAATGGACTCTTAATGATCTGTCTTTCTAGGTGTCAGTTAATAATAGCCTTAGAACCTTAATGAGTAGTCTGATTGCTTGTCTTCATACTGTACCAGCTTACCTGACTTTCTCTTCTCTGTGCTTTGAAATTCTATGTTCCACATCCTTTAATGACCATGTGGACATGCAGCTGGGAAGGAAGCTTGCCCACAGAATTTCTGTTCATCTGTTCTCTATCTTAGGAGACTTTCCCTACTAAATATACCCATGGGGCTTTTATAATTATACTCCATTTAAATTTGAATTCTGGTTGCAGTAAAATTTACATGAAAAACACCTCTTTTAGCAGGAACCAGCTTTGGTTTTGTGCAGCACTTGGCAGAATAGGGCATCGCAAATATTACTAGGGATTTCATTTGCCTTTTTTCAGGACAAAAGTACACAGCAGCGTCCTTGAAATTGCCTTAGCATATCATTTATATCTCTCAGTGGCTTGAGTTAAGGCTGTTGCTATAAATTAACTTGGTTCTTTGCAGGCTGCGTGTAATTTCATCAAATCTCACGTGGATTCCAGCAGTGTCGATTCCCTCTTCTACGCTGCACAGTCCATCCGGGTCCTCTCTGGCTGCCAGGTGAGTTTGGAGCACTGAGCTCTGAAGACAGGTGTTACCAAGGAAATACTTACCTTCATCTTTTTCTTGGTTTTGTTTTATGTATAACTTCTTTTAGTGGGCTGTACGTACTGTGTTGTCTTTTAAGTAAATAGCTTATGAATTGTCTGGGATTACTCTATACAAAATGTAAAGATACAAAGCAAGTACTTGGTCCAGAGTCATTCTGAGGGGATGGGTGGCTAAGAAAAAAGGAAGCAGCACATTTTGATAGAATTCCAAGTAGCTGCATCAATTAAAAACTCTTTGGATGTAGACCTTGTGTTGAAACACTGCAACAATGCAAGTGCAGCCCCCCTCGTGGGTGGGTTTTCTAAGGCCCGTTTTTCACCAGCGTCACCAGCCGCTGTGCAACGATGTGTTGCCAGATGAAAAGCAGTAGCAGGTTACAAGGACAAATCTGAATCGTGGATTATCCCGACTAATTGATAGCTGACAGCAAAATTTAGGGATTTAATTAATTAAACTAAAAGGTAATGAATGCAGAGGGCGTTTTCCCAAAAGCTTATAGTATTTCACCAGTCAAGTGTGTGTCTTCAGGAAGAAATCGGTGGTGGCTGGGCATACTTTGTTTTTTCAAGTGTGAATCAATGTGTTCCCTGTGTTCTCCCTCAGGTGACCATTTCAAATGAGACCAGGGAGCTGCTGCTTGCAGCTGTCAGTGAGGATTCCTCCATCACCCAGATCTTCCATGCCGTTGGGGCCCTGAGCAGCTTTGGCCTTCCTTTAGCATCTCAGGAAGCACTCAGTGCTCTTACTGCTCGTCTTAGCAAAGAAGAAAATGTGCTGGCGTAAGTCTTTCAGATGGAAATTATTCATTGTTGCATATTTATCTTCTAGGCAACTGGATTTGAGAGTAAAGGGATTTTTGACACTTAATTTTTATAATATAGACATAGTAGAGTAGTTGCTGTGTTTTCATTGATTGTATTTGTCCAGTTCATTATTTTCTCTCTGGGGGGAATGAAAAATATGTTTTGGGGCTATTTTTGTGTGATTTTGTAAATGAGCCCATATGTATCCAGTTTAGTTGAAGAATAACTGTCAGTTGAGAGAACCCATCCCAAAGAAGTTTCCTCTGTTTAAAGATTCACAACAAATTCTTGACTTGATACCCAACCATGGTTCTGTGTCGTTTCTGGTTACAATAGACTTAGTGCCTCAGCCCTGCTGTTTGTAGGTTGGGATGCCTGTACTGCAGGATGGAAAAAACATTCCAGGAAGCAGGAGGAATCTTGTCATTTATCACCAAAGAACTTGGTAATTTTACTGTGAAAGGAGAGAATAGAGACTTCCTTAAAAGCCGTGGAAAAAAGGGAAACTTTTAAAGTTGCTTTATTGACCCCCCCCCTAAAATATACTCCTGTAAGGCTCAGTAGCACGCGTGGGGATCTGTGTTATGCAGGGATCAAAGTTTGGTTTCTTCTCTGCCTTTAAGTCTGAGTTTATTGCAGCACTGATGAAACTTATGAATTCTAAGTTTCCACTAAACCACTTCAGATTCAACTGAATGCAGCAACAGCTGTTTTACACTTCATGCAGAACAGAAACTGTAGTTGCTTTGATTTGAATGATGCTTGGCTTTTAAGGAAGAAGAATCATACAATTGTTTGGTTTTGTTTGTTGTTTAAGAACCATCCAGGCTTTGGAGACGGCATCTTACTTGTCCCAGCAGGCAGATCTAAGTGGCATTGTTGAGGAGATAGAGGTAGGAACACACTGTGCTCTCTAATTATTCAGGAATTTGTTAGACCTTTGTAGTACTAAAAGATGTATTAATGTGAAACGCAAAATGAAAAACCAACCTGGTTAATTCCTTGCCTGCATGATGTGGGTTGCCTTGGCAATTGCTTTCAAGCAGATGTTTCTTTTGGGCTTTTAACCGTTTCACACTTAAAAAACACAGGAAGTCATGACTCTTAAATATTATTAAATCTGCTGAAGATTTCTTTTTCTTCCTGTTTCTCAATTACTATTACAAAATACCTCAGTGATCCCATACAGATACTCTTGATTACAGGCCTAACAGTAGAGTTAACTTCTGTGGACCTGCTAGAATGCCATTTAAATTCTAATAACTCTTTCTGTCAGGATCTTGTTGCTCGTCTGGATGACTTGGGTGGAGTTTATCTGCAGTTTGAGGAAGGAATTGAGACCACTGCACTGTTCGTTGCTGCTGCCTATAAGCTGTCAGACCATGTGGGTACGGAGCCTGCAATGAAGGAGGTCTGTGTCTTCCTCTTCCTCCCTCACACCCTGTAGCTCCCCAAAAGGGTCTGCCCAGTGCAAGAGGCCTGAGTAACTGGGTAGAGTTTCTACTGAAAAAAACCTTGAGCACACTTGTTGAAAAAAGACATCTTGGAGGGAAGGCTAAATAACAGAATGGAGGAAGAAATTCCAGTTTAAGATCATGGTCTCATTTTGGGTTTCTTTTTTTTTAAAAAATGTACAGAAGGAAATTGCAAGTGAGGCCTACTTCTTCTTTGTTTATTGAGACAAGCTGTTGGAAAAGAAAAAAAACCCACAACCTTCTTGTTTCAGAGTTTGTTCTGGTATTTGGCACTTGTCTGGTACTTTCCAGCATTTCAAAGTGTTTTGCAAATGTTTTTTACGGGTGAGGAAATGCAGTTGCATTAGTTTGGTACTAATGTGGTCTCCTTTTTGGGCACCTCGTAAACCTGCAGGAATTCAGATGCAAAACGTTGTCTAAAATGAAAGACAGTTGAAAATTCCTCTTGAGCTTGATTAAGCTAGAAATCATTACTGCAAACTATCCACTTAGCATTTTTTTTTCCCCCACAACGAGTTAATTGAGTTAGATATATACTTTTGATTGAGAATGGCAGCTCCCTAAAGCACAAGCCAAAGTGTCAGGGTTGAGACTGAAGCCAGTGTGAGATGTCTGAGTTCATTCCTGGCTCCCTTCCATGCTGCTGCCAAACAGACTAACACAAAGTAATTTTGATGTCATTTTTGAGGTGGTGATTCTGCTGCACACAATTCGAACTGTCAGCGTCCAAATGATGCTTTAAAAAAAAAAAAAAAAAAGACCAATTAAGGAAAATCATTTAGTGTTGTATCAGAATTGTGCTGTCAGAAGTGCTATTGTTGGGACTTAAAGCTTTTCTCTCTGGGGACTGGTGAGAGTGCCTCCAGAATGCCACAAAACTCTCTTTAAAAATTAACATGTGGTACTGTTTGCAGAAATAGCACCCCTTTCTTTCCCGCCACAATTTAAATGAGTGTCAGTTGCTGATTAGGGCCTGGAGCTATGCCATGTCCTACATGTCAATGAAAAACACTGCAGGACTTGCACCATGTGGGAGTTTTGTAGCATATGTCAGGATGCTTTCTCTATTTGTCGTGGGTGTTGGTGCTCATTAATAAAAGTAGGAGGGTGAAAATTTGAGATGCAGTGGATTTACTTTAAAAGTGTTCTTTGTCGGTTACTAGATTGTATGGCCATTGCTTTGTTTTGGATTGGCTTTGATTATTCTCATTTCTGCTTACAATTTCTCCCACAATCCTTTGCTTGGGTCAAAGTACAGGTAACTAAACCCTCTGTTTGTCAGGTTAGGAGGGAGTAATGGAAGAATCAGAGTAACACAACATACCCTGCGGAGTGTGGCTCGGATATTCTAACCCTACAAAGTCAGACTGCAAAACCAGCTGGGGGACACGGTCCTACTCCTACTTGGGAGAGAACAAATAAGCTTTGGCACATCCTAGAGGCAGAGCTGGCTCTGTGCTTCTGGTGGTACTGCTTTAAAGCTAATCCTCTTAGCTCAAGGACACTGCTGAGCCTGCATGGGCCCAGACTGGTTCCTTCCAGAGCCATTAGGATGCTCTGCATCACCTCTCGGTGGCCTTCCCAGCTTGGCAGGTAGCCAGGACATCTAGCCTAGTCCTCCTCCGCTGTATAAAGACAGTTGGTATGGCTTCTGGAGCCAAATTGTCTTTTTGCAGCTGCTTGCAGTCCAGAGAGTTGAGCTGACGGCACCTTCCGTTCTGAAACTTGTAGTTTGAAGAGGGAGATCCACATTCTGATTTTGCAAGTTTTCAGCACAATTACAGCGATTGTGGTTGGAACCTCCCAGCCAAGAATAAGAACGCTAATGGTCTTCAAAAGGTAGCTCATTTTGGGTTACCTCATAACCTTGAGTTATTTTTAAAGCAAATGGGAATTAAAATCTTTATGAATGGTGTTTTTATTAATAACATCATACTGAGCCAGTTTACGATGTTGCGGAAAGCTGCTGGTGCTGATGTGAATTGCTTTACCTCTTTCAGGATCAAATTATACAGTTGATGAATGCAATTTTTAGCAAGAAAAACTTTGAGTCTCTCTCAGAGGCCTTCAGCGTTGCTTGTGCTGCGGGTTCTTTATCACGGAACCAGTACCACTTGCCTGTCATCATTGTCCCTGATGGGCCTGCAGCCGTGTCTCACCACCAGCCCGTGCTCAGGGTGAGTCCACAGCTTCAAATCTTAACTCCTTTTTTGGCTTCCTCTTTAGTATTCTGGGTCTGGGCTGGCTGAAGAAGACATCTGGTGATGTCTTTCGTCTTGAGCTCCAGGACTCATTGCTAGTAGATCTGGGGTTTTAGTGCTTTTTATGAAGTGATTCTCAGGAGCTTCCACTTACCCAGGGCTTACCAGACACTGCCTCGAGAAGGCACTCTGTGATGGTCAGCTCTGCTGGCTACAGAATTTGGCTTTCCTGGTCATTTTAGAAAGAACAAGGTGAATCTGGGATGCTGGGCAGGGGACAATTCTGGGTGTGTAATGCAGAGGGGTAGTGAGTTCTATGTGCCTCTGCATTCCTTCTACGACAACAGATTCCACAGAAATTCTTGGGTTTTTTTTCTCTTGTAGCTACAAGTGACTGATGTTATGTCCCAGCCACTGATTCAAGCTTCTGTAAAGCTCGACTACGCCAAGTCTGCATCAAGCAAAGCCACTGTCCTTCAACAGACACCATTTGCTCTGTCAGGGTAAGAGAATAATCTTATTTTTATAGTTTTTAAGGCAAACAGGTGTTATTTAAAGATTGTTGAACTTATTTTCATTAAACATTCCTCTGGTGGAACAACACGTATGTGATGGAAAACTCAAAATGCTGTAGTTTGGTTTAGCACCTCTGGTAGTGGTGGTGAATTTCTGTTGCTTTTTCTTTTGATTGAGAGTGGGGAATGGCACAATTTTTCTGATTTTGGGGGCACTTCTAAGAATTCATTTCCTGCTGCACTTTAGCCATAATAGTTTTCTGTTGCATTTGTCTGTTTGCCTGCTTAATCTATGTATTTGGAGACGTCTTGGTAACAAGATGTTACTTGTAGCTGCTTTTAGTGTCCTAGAGGATACTTAACACCTTGCTGCTTTTGTTACAGAGATGTCTTTGAGCTGAACTTCATGAATGTAAAACCTGCAAGTGGATATTATGATTTCTCTATCAGCGTTGACGGAGATAAGCGATTTATTGCTAACAAAGTGGAGGTGGGTGTGTTTTTGGATGGCACTTCAATTTTGTGGCTATTTACTGAAACACCTTTTTATTTTAAACCTGTTAAGGATGTTGCCAGTTGTATGGCATTTTTATCACGTGTTTTTCTGTAATGGGTTGAGTTTTGACTCAGGATTATTTCCAGTAACCAGATTAATACATGATCAAAAGAGATTTGTGTAAATTTCAAAACTGACATCACTTAGATGCTGGTCTGACAGTGCATGAACAAAGGCTAACAGTGGAAGTGTTTATGTAGCTGCCCGAAATAGCTAGGCAAAAATGATTGCTAAGATGTTAGTCCTTCAGAGCATTTAAGATTTGGGTCTGCAGATCTCAAGGCCTGGCTAGCAGTTGTCTGGTGATTGCCTGATGTCATGGGAGCTGGGCATATATGAGCTCTAGAGCCCTAGAAAAGAGTCAAGGGGGTCTTTTGTCATCTCCTGAGAGTGTATATAACGATGCTTTTGTAGTGAAGAAGCACTGATGAAAGCAAACAGAAGCGAAGTCCTCACTTCATGAATACCTACCCCCTTTTTGGTGGCAAAAGCTGTTATACCCTGTTTCTGCAGAGGAATTTTAGCCAAACACTCAGAGTTTTACTTCCCTCAAGTTTGTTACAGCAAGAAGTATGCGACCTCTGTGACTATTGACAGAGTCACCTCACTGTCAACAGCACAGAATGCTCTTTTCCATGGATGTCTGTTCTCAGGGTTAGTTTTTGCTTTCAGTTGCCTGTTGAAGGAAAAGATCAGCTTTTAAAGTCTTCCAGCGTAGTCAGCTGGGAGCGGGGGTGGAGGAAGACGCTTATTTACAACTGCTGACCTTTACTCTGTGTATCAAATTGATGTTGTCCTTGTATTAGTAATGGCACTTAGGAGTGTCAAAAGGGGATTGATTGGTGCTGCTTGAGCTGGCTGCTGGCACACAGAGGTACTGGGAGGAATGCATTAACGCCGGGGCAGCTTTGTGGGAACTGCTTCTAATAAGACCCATTGTTATGCGGGAGGACTGCTGGGGGAGCTGCTTTTTTTTTTTTTTTCCTTACTGTTATTAGCATTAATTGTCCTTAATGCACCATCGTTTTGACAGTAATGAGCTAAACCAGTGGGTTATTACTCCGGGCAGAGACTACATTTCCTGGCATTAAAATATTTGAGAGATGTTTGTGTACTGTTCAGTTGGAGGGGCTGTGTGCAGCAGCTCTGAGTTGCTTTCACATAACTTTTTAAATTAATATTTCATTAGTCCATCTTTCTTTGTCTCCATTTGAAAAAAAGCTAAGGCTTTACTAAAGTTAATCTGAATTGTCTGCATGTTAATGGGTCCAGTGTACCTTAAATTACACTTTTTATTGTAAAGGAGCTGCCAAGATTGTTGTGTTTGAAATCTGACGTGAATAGTTTGGTTTATGCTTTTTACATATTTTCCCCGCTGGTTCTCTGTGAATTATTTTTCAGGGTAAGGGTGTGGGGCTGGTTCACATGAGCAAACCTGTAATAACAAATGGTAGTATAAGTTGAAAAATATCTTGGCAATGAAACTTGAATTCTCAGGGGGAGCGTTTGTAAGCTGTGAGAACAAATGTGCTAATTAAAAACCACAGACTGCAGTAACTGCTTATGTTTGAGAGAAGGACTGAAATCAGTCAAACCCACCAAAATTCATTGCCTCTGGTCTGTGGTTTAGGACCGGGGAGAGGGCAGGGAGGCACTTCTCTGCTTAGGGTTTATCCAGCACTTAGCACAGAGGAGTGTGATAAATGGCAGGGCCCTGTGCTAAGTGATAAATGCCGTGACTCCGAAGGAAGACTTGCTGAACAAAGTGCAGGTCTGCAGGAATGCTTTGGCTTTTCCCTGCTGGAAATAAAATCAGCAGAAACCTGTTAGGCTTTAGGAGCCAACAAAGCCATAACTGGTTGCTGTCCAGAGACCTCTCTTGTCTCAAATTGCTCTCCAGTAAGCAGAAGCACATATGTGTGTGCAGTTTTAACTTGTATCATATGTGATCTTTAATAGTTTCTGCTGGTATAAAAGGAAAACTAGTTGAATCTGGATAGCTGCTCTTTGGAGAACTGTTTTTAATGAAGCAGCACAACTAACTCCAAAGTGACTGAGAAGCTCCTGCCCTCAGAGCTGGCTCCTTGTGTGGGGAGGGAGGGCATGGGTTAAGGTTAGTGACTGGTGCAGGAGCTTTGCCAGAAGGTAAATTGCTGTAGATCCTTCTCTTCAGGTTAGATTCTGTCTTTCATATGGTGTAAGGCCCTCTTTGGGGGAGGGGACAGTTAGAGCTAAAGCTCCTTCTGTGAACTTGACCATAATTAGTATGTATAGAGCACTCTGAGTAATTTTCTGTTGTGCTTTGTTGCAGCTGAAAGTAAAAGTTTCCACAGAAGTTGGGATTACCAACGTAGATCTTTCTACTGTGGATAAAGATCAGAGCATTGCACCAAAAACAACCAGGTAAAACAACTCAAGGTGTGTTTTTAAGGGCAACTCTGACTCTGGAGTGGAGGTCTTCTGAGCTTTACCTACTGCAGCTAAAGCAAAGGAATCTTGTATTGGAATAACTACAAAGTTATACCCATGTCATGGTTTCTCAAACCAGGGCAACTCCTGCTGTTTCTCTTAAACCCATGAGTTCTTTGGGAGAATACTGATTATTTTTATAGGTGGTTTTCCTTAATACTGAAATAAGTGGTACCAGAAGCCAGGGAGCCTGAGTCTTCTCTGCCTTTGTTGGTACCTCTCCATAGCAAAAGCAAGTTCAAAGAATTGTGTTAGTTCTAGTATTATTTGGCTCTTGTAGAGATGCATTGTATTTGGGGGCTGTGGCTGTATGCTTGTTGAATGTACTTGAACTTAATGTAGTAGGTTTTTTAACTGACAGATGTATAGAATTTGACATAGGTTGCCCAGCCTCACTGAGAGGCCCTTCTGTGTGTGTTGATACAGCTTTTCTGTGCTGAAGTTGGAGTGTCTGTTTCTTCTGTTCTGCTGCCATCACACCTCTGGTTGTAGCGTAGCCTTGGCTAGATGAAACGTGGGGTGTAGCACTAGCAAAACCTTCTGCTGTTCCTTTGAGCTTTACAACAAGCTACTGCTTTACTTGAAAATGGGCCGGGTATGTAGCTCGCAAAAATCCTTCTAAAAATTCCATTCGTGTTAGTTTACCTGACTTTTGGATAAGATAGCTCATCTGCGCTGAGCAGACTGCAGTACTGCTGGACAGGCTCACGTGCCTCAGTTTCTTTGAACGCCAGGCCTTTTCTGAGAAGATCACCTCAGTTCTGTTTGGTTTTTTGCCTCCTAGGGTAGCTTACCCAGCCAAAGCCAAGGGCTCCTTCACTGCTGACAGCCATCAGAATTTTGCTTTATCCTTCCAGCTGATAGACGTGAACAGTGGAGCTGAACTCATCCCTCACCAGGTTAGGACAAATTTTTGTCATTGCTGTGTCACCAAGATGTTCCATCTTGAAGTGTTTGAGGTGACAGTTGCTCTTGAAAAGATCTGGTAGCTTTTGAGAAGCCTTATGTCTCTGACATAGACTGAAACAGCACTGATCTTGGTAGATGGAAAGTGGATTCACTTCATTTGTTTGGGCTGTATGCTAAATGATACCTCTTCTGGCTCTGCTGCTGTCTTATTTGACTCAACAAAGTGAGTACAGGTAGTTTGCACTGGAAAAAACACACTTCTTTTTGTTTGCTCATAGACTCCTTGAATTTAGACTTTAAAATTTAATTTTTCCTGTATAAAATAGAAAAAAGGGGGGAAAAAACCCCAACATAACCCATAGGTGCATACATTCCTGTTGTGTGCTGTTGCATACACCCTGTTGAGTCACATTCAATATATTGCCCTACCTCAGTGGGCCACTGAACAGCCTTGATCCTGTGTAATGTAGGTGTTCAGAGACATAGAACTTTGCTGATTTACAGAGATCTAGACACACAGGGTCCTAGTTTGTACTCCAGATTTAGTTAATATTGTGATTTTGGGGGGAAAATATCTCGTTTCACTGGTATTTGTAAATGCAGTGTGAGATATTCCAGAAATCTTAATCTTTCCTTTCAGACTTTTGTACGACTTCACAACCAGAAGACTGGCCAGGAGGTGGTGTTTGTTGCAGAACCAGATAGCAAGAATGTGTACAAGTTTGAACTGGATACCTCCGAGAGGAAGACTGAATTTGACTCTGCCTCTGGTACCTACACTCTTTACTTGATAATTGGAGATGCCACTCTGGAAAATCCCATCCTGTGGAACGTGGTATGTAGCTGGAAGTTTGGTGGTGCTGTTGTGAGGTTACTGGTGGTCTAACAGGAGGACATGGTACAGGCTTGGAAGAAAAGGAGCTCAAATGTCTTTGTTCTTTGCAGTGAATCAGAATCCTTTGGCCGTGTGTGGACTTTGAGGTTTGCTGGTCATTTTAAATTGTTAAGCAAACATCAAAGCAAGACTGAAATGGGTATTCGTTTCATCGTATGGTGGAATAGAAACTTCAGAGCATTTATAGGTGAATGATGATGGGTGAATGGCATTAATGCTTCTGTTTAGGATAAATTGCTTCTTAAAAAATCTGATGGCTTTTTCTTAGTTGTGGCACTGAGGGCACGGACTCCAGTAAGTGGTGAAGCAAAGACATTTATTGTTTCACTCTTCCAGCACATATAGTTTCTGTCTTTTGATCACACGTTGTGCTCTTTACACAGATAGGTTACAAGTGGATGCTCATACACTGTTGTGAGCAAAACAATTGGCTCCATCTAAATGTTTACCCTGCCTAGTTAACAAAAACATTACCGTTTCAGCGCACTGCTCTCTGTTTCAAAACACAAACACACCAACATACAAGGACATTGTTTTACTGAGCTCAAGGCCTCTGTCCTATCAACACAAGAACACCTGCTGAGCTCTTCCTCAGCAGAGGGTCTCCAACTTTCTCATTCCTACACTTAGTTTTCTTTAAAATCATTTCAGTTGTAGATGGACAAATAAGGAAATAGGCTGCAGCGATGGAATAGGTTTTATAAAACTTCTAATATGTCTAACATGATCTCATTTCAGGCTGATGTTGTGATCAAATTCCCTGAGGAGGATGCACCATCCACAGTCCAGTCCAAGAACCTCTTTGTTCCCAAACCTGAAATCCAGGTACAGTCAAAACCAAAAATTATTTGCAGACATGGGGGCTAATCCTACTAGTGTTATTTGTTAGCATCATAATTTATTGTCAGAACGACATCTCTCATTTAGAAAAAAGCTAATACTGTGTAAGTAATGTAATTAACGGAAGAACAGAGTTACTGCTTAATGGGAAGAAATGTGTTGCAGTCCCCTGGAATATGAATAAATAAGCTGTGTCCTGCCTGTGGGAGGAGAGCTGGTGTCACTGATGGTTCAAAGATGTACGTTTGACTAGGTGAGCACCACAGAAAGTGCTCTGTTTTGAAGACTTTTCTTGCTTCATTCCAGCCATGTGTGCTGATGACAAGCTAACGAGTGCTTTTGTGAGCACAAGGAAAAGTTAACTGTGCAAGAGATCAAATGTGCAGAGACTTGAATAGCCACCACTTTAGTCTTTGCCTTAAGAGGAATGTTTATCGTCCAGAGGAACATCTGGGAACAGCACCAGGGCTGCAGGTGGCCCTCTGGGGAGCAGAGAAACTGCTCTGCTGGAATACTCCTGCTTATGAGTTGGGTTTGTTTGTTTGCAGCACCTCTTTAGGGAACCTGAGAAGAGGCCTCCCACTGTGGTATCTAACACTTTCACAGCACTGATTCTCTCCCCGCTGCTTTTGCTGCTCATTCTGGTGAGTGAACTGGGCCACAGAAGAAGAAAATTTTTTTCCTATCCAGTCCAAGGTCCCTCAGGAGGTTGACCAGCTAAGCTTGGTATTAAAACTCTTGGTTCTGGGGTTCACAATATATGTGTTGATGACACTTCAGTGAAAAATCTCTTTGCTACTTCTCCTGTTTTCCAGCCTTCGAGCCTTTCTCTTTTGTGCTCTAAAAACTGAAATAGATACAAGATGTGAGCTCATAAAAACTATAGCTGTTCTTTTGCTGAGTCCAAAATTAGAACCTTATCTTTTTTTGTCTTTCTGATTTAATTCATCTGGATAGAAATAGCAGTGTTTATTTTCCTGGAAAATGTAGATTTGGAGCAATACCCTCTCATCAGGTTAAGTTCATTGAGGAACTGCCTTTGGTCAGTCAGAGGCAGCAGCAGAAATTTTCTCTGAAGGAGCTCAACAGTGCTGTCTTGTTAAAATTACTACTCTGTCCTCTTGTAGTAGGAAACAAGTGCTTCTCTTGAGAAAACACTGTATTAATTGAAGATCTTGAAGCAAATGGGCTTGAAAGATACTGAAGTTTAAAATAAAAGCTTGTGTTTACAAGGTTGTTGTAACTTCGGTTTGGTTTCTTTTCCTTTTAGTGGATCAAGATAGGTGCCAACATCTCCAACTTCAGCTTTGCTCCCAGCACCATTGTTTTTCACCTGGGACATGCTGGTAAGTGTCAGAGGCTTTCTGCTTTGTTTGACCTCCTCACCTGGGAGTTAGAGATGTGAGCCCTGGTGGTTAATGGGCTTGTGGTCTATTAACTATAATGACATAATAGCATAACATTTGTTCTCTTGTTTTCATCTGCCTTCCTGCTTTTTATGATTGTTAATATGGTGCTAAACCTGTTTTGGCCATCAGCTTATGTCGTTATCCAGGTTCTTCTCACACACCATTTATCTGTACTTAATAGAACTTCTTATTTCCAGAAGTCACACTTCCTTTATTGTGTGTTTATCCTTTGTAGGCAGGGAGTTTCTGTGGGGATTGAAACCTGCGAGACTATGGGCTACATCTTTTCTTTAAAGCTCTTCCTGTCAAAGTTGCTCTTGTTCTTTGGCTGCACCAACTTCTTTTCATAAATTTTATTGTACCCTTAGTTGCACAGTTATTTCTTGTCTTGACCAAATTTCAAAAATATAGCAGGTTGAGAGAACATTGGATCTACTGTTCCCTAAATGACAGTGTGTTGCTTAATCCAAGCCAGTTTCCTTGGAAGCCTGGTAAAGCTGTAAGCTTCTATAAATGTGCAAAGGTTAATAACCACTATTGGAATTCAGAGTATCCTCCCCTACTTAATAGCCCTTTTTGTTTATAATATGAACGTAATTCTGCCACAAGAGGATTGGTTCCAACCATCAGCATTACATTCGTCTCCAGCATGGAGACCCAGATCCCTCCTTTTCCTGACATTAATGTATAGAGTCTGTAGATCTGGTGTTTCAGAGATGAGATAGAGACCCAATGCTTAGGCCTGGCAGTACAACATAACGATTGTTCTGAGGATAGATAACAAATGTTTAGTCTTTTGAAATTCAGTTTCAGCCATGAGCTCTTGTCTGTCTTTCACAGCCATGTTGGGACTCATGTACGTCTACTGGACTCAGCTCAACATGTTCCAGACTCTGAAGTACTTGGCCATTTTGGGTGGCGTCACATTCCTGGCAGGCAACAGGATGCTGGCTCAGAAAGCAGTCAAACGGTAAGTCAGGGATGGATGCATCAGAGGGAGCTGCTTTTAAAATCAGTGGGGAGGATGCTTTTAAAATCAGTGTTGATGCCATCATGTGTCAGTAACTGATACAGTGATGAACACTGCTTTTGGTTCTTAGATCTTGTGTGTGGTGATAGGCTGCTCCGTCCCATTTTTGGGCCTGTTTTCAGAATAAGAGCTTGAACTGAGCTGCTCTTGCTGAGATACACCTAAGTGCTTTTTTGGAGAGAATGGTGGCCACTTGCTGAAGCCATCAGGGGCACACAGAAAGCAAAGGGGGCAAGTTTCCCCACATTTTACTTGGGGAAACGCACATCCACTGACAAATTTATTTTACTACGTGATATTTCAAGCTCTCAGAATATTGTTAGATAATGAAAGCTGCTATAAACGCAGAGGCCCAACTCTTGTAGTTGTGCTTGTGAGATAAGCTTCAAGAAGAGGAAGGTAAGGTGGGGGTATCTTACTGCTTTCTTCCCCTCCATAAAGTGGGGTTGTAGAGGAAAAAAAATAAGAGGCAGATGCTTATTGGAGGTATGCAGCAACAGGCAAGGAAAAACAGGGAAAAATCCTGATAAATGTCATGGATACAACATTCATTTCTGTACACGGTGTCTCATGAACATGTGTTTAGGTAGCCCTGTGGGCAGTTTGCTGACCTGAGCTTCCAATACAGTGCATTAATTAGAGGTCCAACTGTTCCCTCTCCTTCACTTCTGCCTCATGGGGTTTCCATGTGAGATTGAAGTTTTATCTCTTTTGTACTAATGTAGAATTTGCCTTTGAAGATGATCTTATTGACCTGCTTTGCCATCGAACCTGTCCTTTTCCCACTTTCCCCTTTTTGAACCCCTGGGAGTTGTTTATCCTTGCATACCTATTTGCATAGATATCCCTGGGTGCTCACTTTTTTAGATTAAACTGTAATAAAACCAAGACAAGAACTGAAAAAAACCCACACCTCAAACAACAACAAACCCACAAGAATATAATTTTCCAGGGGTTTACATTGATTTGTTGTCTTCGAAACATCTCTACTTGCATGGCTGTAGCAGGGGAGATGATTATTGTTGTTAACCCTTTTCATACCTTCCTCCCAGCATTCCTCCCTGCTCTCTGGGCTGAGCAGCCCTCTCCACTGTGGCCCTTTCCCTTGTTAGTGTAACGGTTCCTACAGGGATTTTGTTGCCAATGGGGCTATGTTATGTCATTAAATAATACTTTTCAAGAATAAGTATAAAATCATTATTAATTGCAGACTGCTTAGGACACAAATTTGTGGAAAAAGAACACAATGGAGCTTACTTCTGAGTGTCTTTGCTCAACCAGGGCTTCTGTTAGCACGTAAATGTAGGTGGTTGGTTCCTACTTCAAAACACTGCAGGGGGTGTCGCTCTGCTTTCTCACTGTAAATGACATGAAGCTGCAACTACAATGGCAAATTTGAAAGTAAAACTTCTGCCTTAGGCTAAAGTTAAACCTTTTGTATTTGACTTTAAAGTTCAAAAATACCTCTTTTTTTTGTTAAGGTGCTGGTGCCTGTCTCAGATGTTGAAGTGCAGTGATAATTAACTAGATTGCACTTTGAGGCAAAGCTGCTGTTGCACCGTGGAGGCGGCTGGTGGGCTGTGGGATGGAGACTGCATAAACCATCTCTTCACAGAAGTTACCAGAAGGCCTGGTTTTGCTTTTTGCATTTCTGTCACTGGTTCCTGGAGCAGGGCTGCTTTCCTCCTTCCCATCTTTGAACCTTTCTTCCTCTCTCCTTTTGGCAGGATCGCTGCAGAGCAGAGCAGTAGGTTGGCAAAGTATAGAACGCTGCGGTAGAAGGGGGTTTTGCTAGTGACCAGCTCTTCTAGAAGTAAGGGCCTTTTTGGAATTTGCCTTTCCTGGGCATGCTGCCTGTTTCATTTCGCATCATCACTCACTCCTGGTACAAAAAGATGTCTGAGCTGAAGCTGCTTCCTTCCAACATTGCTTTAAATCAGTCCTTGGGTGTCCTTGGCTACAGCTGGGTTTGCATATTAGCAGTACATGTCCTGAGAGATTAAATTGCCTTTGTGTGTTTTCCTTAATCAGCTAAAGTCTGTATGGTAATATGTGCATGTGTGAATATGCTGCCTTGGGTACCAAGCAGCTATCAGGTGATGAAATAAACCTAGTTTAAGAAGTATATTCCCTGTAAATAAATTATAAGTGATGTCAGCTGGAGGAGAACATGATGAAAATGGCTGATATCTGGGCTGTTCCCATCCTGCTCTTGGTACCCCTTATCCCCATCTGCACTATTCTGCTTATGCAGCTGCTGGGCACTCTGACTGCTGAATTACACCTCGCTTGGGGTGGCAAGAGCTCTGTGTGTAGCAGAGCCAGGTGACCTCATGTAGCTGAGAACACGACCCAATCCAGGGTTCACCCTCCCATTAGACTGAACTGGTCACGATGGCTCAGTTGGTGGCAGCCCCAGCCCCCTCCATCCAATATCTGGTAGGTCTCCATTATCATTTACCTGCACAAAGCCCTACACTCCCTTGCATTCTGAGCAGGTAAGCTCCCAGTTTGTGATATCCACTGTGGTGAAGGAGGCAGGAATGCCTGCCATTCTGCGTGGTGCCCAGTTCTGAGTGTGTGTGTGGCTTTCTATCTCATTCAGTGCACTCTTTTATTTTGGGGAAGGGAGAGAGCACCTGGGACAAATTCTAATGAGACTGAAATCCTTGTACAATGTTGCTTCACCGCTACATCTCATGAGCATCTGCTTGCTCTCAAGTTCCCAGTTAGTGCTCCAGGCACACACACACACACAGTCCATTGAATGTAACTCAGTTTTTCTTTGTGCTAAACAAAGCCAGTGTGGGTGGCCGTGTCACTAAAACAATGTGCACTGTGGCATAAGCTCCTGTCTGCAGACCAGAGAATATGGAGGATGGTTTCATGGAAATTACTGATGGAGAATTTGGCAGTGTCCCATAGAAAAAACACAACAAAAAAACAAACCCAGTTACTATCTCTTCTTTCCCAGGAGTGTTTTGAGGTATTTGAGCACAGAACAAGCTATGACAAGTAACTGAGGAACTGGATATGGCTGTCACTTGCTCTACTGGATGAATGCTGGCTGCATCCTGCCCATGTTTGCTGGTGCTGTTCTGGTCCCTGGATGGTTTTTTTACCATAGGTTTGGGTTTTAGCTTTTTAGTGGCCTGTTACCAAATGCCTCGTGAGTGCATTCTCCATAGCTAGTGTGTTTTCTCTTTCTCAGCCTGGTGTTTTAACTCCTTAATTCCTCATGGGCTGTGAGTAGTCCTGGAAGATCTTGCAAATTATTATCCACAAACCATAAGTTGGGTTTTGCTGCCATGTGCAGTGACAAGCATTTGTTCTTGCTGGGTTCTCTGATGCCCCAGTTACAACATCTAAGACTGTATTGTTACCAGCTTCTAGGGCTGGACTGTCAAGTGCTTGGCATCAAGTGCTTGGCATCAAGTGCTTGGAAGAGGACCCCAAAAAGGTGGGTCTGCTGTGCCCACATTAGGCTACTTCATCTTCTTGGGGACATTAAGAACTTTCTTTGTGTTTACATGAACCAGCTGTTTCCAAATGGATAGATTTGCCCTTTTTAAAGTAGAAGAGCAGTTAAGGTACCTCCAGGCTTTGCATTCAGCCCTGCTTTTATGTTCAGTTCCGTATTTTACAAGGCTCGTTCATCCCTTTTGCACCAGAAATTAACCTTCATTTGCCTGACTGTTTCCATCCTCCTTGAATTCAGTCCTCAATCCCATTGCAGTACTGGTTTTATCACTCCGACAAACTTCCTTTGAGAGAGAATGAGGGGTCTGGGGGCACTTTATTGCAAGTGCTTTGTTGGCTGGAAGAGTTAATATTTTGGGTTTTTCTTTCCAGGACACTCTAATACCAGAAGAATGGAAGAAATGGGGAAAAACAAAACAAATGCCTTCAGAACGGAAGTGAATAAATAACTGAAAGACCTGAAGAAGGAAAGCAGAAGCAGACTTTTTTTTTAATATTAAGTCAAAAGGATGCCAGTTATACTTTTTTAAAAATCTGATTTTCATCGTTGTGTTCATGCTTACTTGTGTGTTTTTCATATGAATCCAGAAAATCCTTTGTTCCTTGGATCCTCCCCCGTTTTTCCCCCAGGACGTTTGAATTTCCTTTAGAAAGAGAGGAACAAGAAAATTTAATTCTGCCTTTCCCCAGGTGCCCTCTCCTCATCCTAAACGATTTGTGAATAAAGAGGAAAGAATGGTCCTGAACTTTGTTTTTTGGCTGTCTCAGAGGCTCTGATTGGAAGCTGGATTCACATGAGAATGAAAAGAGCTTTTTCTGGTGGGTAATTTTGTGTATGAGTCATTCCTGTGTGAAGCTTCCTGTTCTTTCATGTCCTTTCCTGGAGGGACATGTTTATTGGGGGGGAACTTCCCACTCCTGCCTGTCCCTTGTGTGACGCTGTCATCTCAGTTTCTCTGCTAATGGAGCTTCTCTCTGACTTCAGGGTGGTGCCAGTTCCTGCAGGTCTTGGGGCCTGGGCCTTGCAGGGAGCCAGCTGGTGTGGTGTGCCAGGCTCCGTCTGACCCTGCAGGGTTTGGTGGGTCCCTTGAGTTTGTTCACTTTCTTTCCAACCTCTGGAAGTCACCTTTTCACTCCAAATATGACTTTGATTGAGGTTATTATCTCTGTTCTTCTGTGAAACCAAATGCCAGAATCTGCTTGTTGCCACATGGCCATGTTTGATTTATTACCACCTTCAAGCAGCGTTGAGGCACAGACTTGGGCTTTATTGAAGAACACCCTGATATTAATAATCAAAGGCCAAAATCTCCTCCTGATGAGCTGCTCATATGTGGGAACCTCAACATGTGCTCCCTCCCCTGCATCTAGGCATTGGCTCCTGGTTGTCCCCTGTCAGACTGGTTTCTTTAAAGGCTTTTTGGCCAAGAAACTTTATCAAATGTTTTCTGGAGGTCCAAGAGAATGATATCAGCCATCAAGCATGTGGATAAAGGGTGTGGAGCCAAACCCACCACAGAACCTCACATGTGTGAGACGGGACTCCCCTTTATAGAAGCCATCTTGCCTCTTCCCCAAGGCAGTTGTTCACACTTAGCTCACCCTTTCTGGTCTCTGTAGTAGTTCCTACCCCTTTGTTCATTGTGAACCTTATACTGGATGCCATAGAGGTTTAATGACCTATTCCTCTGATCTCTGTGCTCCTTCACAAACCTGATCTCATGCTGCATTCAAGCCCTCTGGGACTAAAGGAGGTTTAAGCAAGAAATAGTTAAGCTACTATTTGTACTATTTTACCCTGGAATTCCTTTTCACCCTGGTGAGTTCTTTTTGAGCCTCATATTTTGTTACTGCTCACTTAACCAGCTTTGTCTTACAATTAATTCTTTTTACTGCTGCCTGTGCCTGTAGAGCTCTGGCACGTTATCCAAGGAGAGCGTGGACACAGAGAGAAAACCATGGAGTGCTGCTGTGATGTGTCTTCTCTAAGTTGTCTGTGTTGGTTTTCTACCTCCTTGGCTATGCATTGGGGAAGGTTTTATTCTTTTGGCCTTTCATTCCTCAAACGTTTTCTGGTTTGCTTTATTTGCTTTTATATTTCATCTCCTAGAGTTTGAGCAATTTTTTTTTCTGCATTTTGACATAAACTGAAATTTCAAAGGAGTCCCTTTTATTCCAAATAGCTGCATTCACCCAGCTGTTTAATCACAAATTTAAGTCTTTGTGAAGTGTTTTTGATAGGTCTTTTGATTTTATTGGGTGTATCCAATCTAGTGTTTGAAGGTAGCTTTTATGCCACTTAACAGAATTTTAGTTTTTGTTGCTACCAGGTTTAATTACTACTTTAGGAAGCTGCTTCATTATTTTTTTTTTTATATATAATCCCTTTCCTTAGAGCAAGTAAGTCCTAATGGCTTCGGGTGTGCTAGTTGTTAGAGAGCAGGTTTACAAACCCATTTTGAACCAGGCCTGCTGAGGTTGTTTTTCCTCCTGTGGGTTCTCTGTCCAACTGTCCTGTGGAGCAGAAGGATGGCTCCTGTCTCGCTGTGATAGCTGCCAGCTGGAGGGTGATGGCTTACCCCTTGGTGCCCTTGCTGCTGTCACAGCATCACTGATCTCCCTCAGCATCCCCTCGTTGCTTCCCGTCCTGCTGGGCAGTTACTAATATTTTCATAGTGCTAGAATTGTAAAACAGGAGTAGAGAGAGTAGAATCTATAGGGATTTAGTGCAAGTATGAGCTCATCCCCATGCATGGGAACCCACTGGCCTAAAAGATGGCCACCTGTGCAAAAATGAGATGGTATCTACTGCAGAGTTGTTCAGGTGCAAGGAGGGATGATTTCAGAGTCCTTTCTGTATTTGCATCCTTCTGTATTTCCAGCCTGATCTTGAGTTACTGGTGCTGGACTGGTGACTTTGTTAGCACAGCTCTAAGTTGCACTCAAGACTAAGTTGCGCTTTGAGTGATATCTTCCAGTCTGGGCCCAGAATCAAGAAACTAACGTACTGACAGACAAAGAGCCATCTTGACCTGCTGTTGGACAGGTTTATTTAGAACAACTTTTATTTCCCGCTAATGATGGGAAAGCAGACCCCATCCTGACGTTATTTACATTTCTGAAGATATAATTATTACACAAACAATGGGAGAATTGGGGTGACGACGGGGAAGGAAGTAGATGTTTGAGATTGCTAGCTTAATAACTTCTTTGAAAACCTTTACAGTTGTAACTCTCGCCAGGGTGGAGTTGGGAGCTGCTGGATGGCACCTCGAATTAAAACACGGTGACAGCCCAATCTGATGCACAGGGATCTCCTTTAACTCCTGCAGAGCTGGAGCTTGGGTTTGAGCACCTCAGGGCTGAGCAGTTGCTGTAGTTGAGCTTTTTCCAGCTCAGTTTTGCTGCTGGGGCTGTGTATGGGGGAGCAGCAGCTTCTGCTGCTGCTTCTAATGGGGGTTAGACGTGTGGATTCATGTCTTCCCTCGCCTGGATCCCAGCTGCGTGTGTGGCTGTGCCATCAGCATCTATTTAGAGGAGGCTGTAATCGATTTACTAAGTTGCCTAAAGGTGCCTTTTGGTGGCCTCATGTTTATTAATCAGGCCCTACAACAGAATGATGACTTGGCAGAAATTCTGCTTACGCTTCGTAATTTGAAAGCCTTAATTAGTAGACAATATGTCCCCAGGATTACAAGTGTACTTGTTGTTTTAGTCTTTTTATGTAAAGCAGCCTGAGGTTAATCCAGGAGGTGGGTTGTTTTTTTCCTGATTCAATACACAGACCAGTATTTAATGAAGGGAGTTAAATCATTAAGACTGAAGTAAATTAAGTGGTGCCTCAGAACCGAGTTCCTTTGAATGAGGAATCTGGGGGATTCTGAGGAGTGTGTGCATCAGCTTCCAGCTGCTCACATCTGGGAATGTCTCCATTGCTGTGAAGGGTTTACTGTACAGTGAGATCCATGAGCTCTGAGTTCTAGACAGAAGCAGGAGGGAAAGAGAATTGTAAGAAGACTTTGTGAGCACACACACACACAAAAGTTTTATCACTCTTTGGAGGCTTTTTATGTCAGGGCAACTGACATTTGTACAAATGACAGTATTTCCCAAGGATGCTGGCTCTCAGTCCCCCAGAGCTGGCAAGATTTAATGGTAATTCAAATTCCAGGTGACCACTTTCAGGAGTGGGGGGTACAGAAAACAGTGAGACATCCTCTCCTGTCCAGGGCAAGTCAAACCTGGAACATCCTAGGGATTTAGAGGCAGGCTCTGCTCTTGAGGGAAGACTTTGTCTGCCTTTAGCCTGGCTTAGACACTTGGGCACACCATCTCAGGTAGCTTTAAAGGCTGCTTTGGGATGCTGCAAGCCTCTTCCCAGACCTCCACATGCAGCTTGTGGTCTGTCTGTTAGACTACCCAGACTTTAGCTACTTGACAAAATTAATTGGGAGTTTCTCCTCCTTAAATTGCAGCAATCACCCTTTTTCCTGGCCAGCAGTGGGAGTTGGCTTTGCTGAAGGAGAGCCTTCAAACCGCTTAAGCAGCGCAGAAATAGCGTGTGCAGAATTGAACAGGGGATGGTACTCACCAGAACATGGGGAGATGGAAAAAGGGAGAAGTATTTACATGAGCTTAGCCAAGGAGCTGGGAAAGCCTTCTAACCGACTGCTGTTCACGTCCTGAGGCCTGTGGGAGAAGGGAAAATTGGAATTGAGAAATTCTTTTTTTTCCACTGCTATTTTACTGAATTATGGGGTTGAGAAAACGGCGTAATGATACGCTACTGTGGGTGGTGTGGGATGGCTCGGGACAGGCTGGTCCTTATCTGCACCCTGCTTGCCCCACGTAAAGGAAGGGCTGGGTTATGGGGTCAGGTAAGAAATTTCTTCTTTCCCTGAGTGCATCTGAAAGATGATACTTAATGCAGTAGCTTCACATCTGGAAGCCAGACGGCAATAAGGACCTTGTCTTAACTCCTGCGGTGAGCAGATAATGAACTGATTCCCACCTACCTTTGGTTCTGAAGAATGGCTCCCAAGAAGTCCCTCAGTACCATCTGCTGGTGGTAGCGGCTGTCCATCAGGATGCTGTCAGACTGGCGCCTTGTCAGGAATTCATGCACCCCTTCTCCAGGGCTGCTCTCGCTGCTTCTGTTATGCAAAGATGAGAAAGCCTCTTTGTTTCAGAGAGGCTTTTTAGTCTCTCGCTCAAAGTTTGGCTCGGGCTGAGCAGCACAGCAAGGGAACCTGCTGGGTCGGGGCCTGGGGCTGTTCTGCTTAATTTCAGTAAGCAACTGGTCAGCTGTATTTGCTCCTGTGTTAAAGGAGGGATTTAAGCTGGCTCACATCTGATTAGTCAGTATTATTTAGTGGCAGTCAGTGATCTATCTAGCCAAAGCTACCCGAGTGCTTTTCTGTGTTCAAACTATGCCAGGGATAACAGTTTCCTACCAGTGAGTGATCATCACAACTATTGTTTGCAAATATTATTGTTTGTTGATATTACGATAGAGCTCTCAGCTGATCTGACACAGCCTCAGAGGAGGTGATTAATTAGGTTACTTAATGATAGTTGCGATTAGGGGGATCCAAGAGGCCTGGATGCGGGATGTGGAACAGCAGGAGAGATTGCTTCTCTTGCAGCAGAAGGCAGCTCTTTCTGCTGCGTGTGTGAAGGAAACTGCCCGGGGTGGTAAGTGAAGCATTAGCCCTCGGAGAGCGAGGCCCTGTGGCTTACCCAAGCCGCTTGCCAATGATGGTCTGTAAGAATTTGCGGGCCGAAATCTGCCCCAGGAATTTCCGGTAGTTGTCAGTGAATATGGCATCAGCGTGGCGCTGCATCCTGGGGGTGAAAGACAAGGACAGGGTGTGCTCTCTGAGCTAGCAATGAACCTCCCCCTAGCTGGGAAGAGGGTGCTGCTGCTGACAGGATACAAGACATAGCACTGCTGAGACCAGGGGTCTCAGGATTTGAGGGAGCTCAGTTCGGACGTGGAGGCAGCAGGCAAAATAAAATGTCTGTAAATCAGTATCCACGATGAAACAAGTAAGAAAAAGTGCCAGCAAACCAGAGAGGTCAGAAAACTAGTGGAAAGGAGGAGGAGAACCCCAGGCTGGGAGAGGGCAGAGCTGGGGCTGGGACATCCCTGTGGTCTGCAGCAGCACTGTCACCTCCTGGGGGGGCTGGGATGCGATGGGATGGCAGGAGCCTCCAGCAGGTTGCTGGCCTGTGGTTAGACCCAGGTTCCCAAAAATCCACAGGTGAGGGAAGCACAAGCCACTTGGCTCGTCCCACTGTTGTAAGGATGAGTCAGACAGAAATAACCATCCTCTATCTCCCGGCAGGGGTGAAAAGGAGAGGCTCTAACAACTGTACAGATGGATTCCCAGAGCTCACTAGAAAATTATGTAGCCTACAGGAGTGCTGGGTGTGTGACCCTGCAATCTGTCAGTACCTCCCTGCTGATGGGGGACAGCTCTGGACACTGGTGGTGGTGGTGAGAGCTGGCACAGTCCCAGCCTTCTGCTCTGGTTGCAGGGCTCAGGTGAGTAGTCCCCTGGAGCCTGGACTTTATGCTGCTGGTGGGACTAAGTGACCTGCTGGGCTGGGGGAAGATGGTAACCAGTGTGCTCTTGCTGCAGCGGGGCTGAGAGGTGAGATACAAACCTTTTCTCAGTGGGGTCTGGTAACAAACCCTCCTCGTCCTGTTCCTCCGCCAGGGGGTTATGGCTCTGCAATGAACTCTGGAAGTTCAAGGCCTTGTCAGCACCTGGCCCTGGGCTGTACCTGCAAGGCAAACCCAAGGCACACTGTGAGACCTGCTCAATTCCCAGCTGGGGATCTGTCTTCTTGACCACCACTCCCTGATCTCTTTTTTCTTTCTCCTTTTGCCATGCCCATCTCACCAGTAACACAAGTGGTGTTTACCACTCTCCCCAACTAGCAACTGCCCTGAGGTTATTTCAGTAGTGGAAAGATGGTTGACCTGCTTCAAACACGTTATTTTTCAGCAAGGAAATACTTTAAATACTATCAGGCAGCTGTTAATTTCATGTACTAAAGTATCTGCAGTTCTGATTTCAATGCAGGTAGCCTGCAGGCACCAATTTCAATCAGTGATGGAGCTGGAGGTGCTGCCTGCTCTGGATATTCCCAGATTTCCCTTTATAGAACCAAACATTCAATTCCAAAACCAACTGCTTGGGCTAAAATATTCCATGGCAGGTGCCTGCCTTCTTTGGAAACTGCCCTTAGGCTAGTGCTGTACCCAAAAAAATTAAGCCAGGGTGAAAAAATAGGCTTACCCACCTCGGGAACAGTTCATCTGGCTTTCCAAAGTGCTGGCAACCTTAATTTGGCACGTGCTTATTTTGCCCAAGGTGAGAGATGAGGCAGGGAGTGACAGGGTGGATAAAGCACTCAGCAGCTTACCTGAGGGCTGGGTACAGAGGAGAAGAGATGGAACATGTGACTAAATGCAGGAAGAGGAGCAGGGTGGCCTTATCCAGCATCTTCCACCCTTTGGGGTCACCTGAAATTCAGAGCAGTCTGAGTCAGTGGCAGTGAGATGCTCAAGGCCAGGAGGGGAGGCCAAGGGCCACCTTCATGTTCTCAGTCCCCCTGCTTGGTCACTGGCACAAAGGGACTGGAAGTGTGTTTCCCTGTGCAGAGATGTCCTGACATGGGGAATTCTTTGCTGGGGTGTGCAGTGGCTGTGTGTGACCCCTCAGGGAGCTGGTGTGTCCCTTGGGTCAGGAGGCAGAGCTTTCACAGCATTGGGATCCCCTTATTGACCTGTCCCCCCGCTGTGGTTGAAGGAGAGCTCTCAGGCTGGGATAGCCCAGGGGACCAGTGCACGAGCTGTAAATACCAGTGTAAGGGTGGGTGGATGCTGGAGGGCAGCAGGGAACAGGGGTGACCAAAAGACCCTCACTGCCTGCACAGGACTTTCCTGGGGCTGTCTGGGTGTATGACACAGGTCAGTACATGACAGATAAGTGGGCTGCCTTGCTGGCTGTCCAGAGATTGGGGAGAAACAGGGAAATCCAAATAAAATTCCTGGGCAGAGGGGTAATACTGGCCCAGAGGTAACCCTGGCAAACCCAGTTATGGAAGGCAACGGTGCTGAGCTTGATTAGCCACACAAAACACAATCTGTTCCTTCAGTCCTCGTGCTTGGGGAGAGGAGGAGCTGGATGGAAATCCATCCCTTTGGGAGAGCTGGATGGCTTCTGTGTCTGGAAGAGGCTCCATGCAGCTCTAAGCAGCAGCTTGGCTGGAAGGTGAGATGGACACAAGCCACGTGTGCCCACCCTGTGGAGCTCCACATCCCAGGGCTGGCTGAAGTGCTGCAGATGACTCAGGACTGAGTCGTCTGAGGTCACACACCCCTGGGAGCTGAATGCCACGTTTTTGTCATTGGAAGTGAGGGACAGTAGGAAGGTATTGCAGTGAAGGCTCTCCCTGAGTTTTGGTTGAAAGCGATTGATCTTTTGCTCAACAAAGATTCTTTAAGAATATGGATAGAAACCTTTAAAATACCAAGTTTCCCTGTTCCCTGTCTTATTTTACACAAGAAAAGAGGAGAAAGATGTTTGATCTCCAAAAGAGGAAAAAGAAGCTATAGATTTTGATTTCTTTAAGAAAAGAAATCTTTCAAATATATAGTAATACTTCATTGCAAAGAACAGTTTCCAAATAGAAAGGGTTTAGTTGGGCTTCTAATTTCCAAGCAGTTGATTTTACAGATGGTGGTAGCAGGAGGAGGCCTGTTCTGATGGGAAACATCAGCAGAGGGCTCTGATTTTCTGCTCAGACACAGCTGCCCACTCTCCTGAATAGTAGATCAAGATATGGGGGCAGGGGAGGCTAATTAAGGACTGATGCTCATGCAAGTGGGTCCAATCTTGATACCATGGAAGTTAATAACAGAATTAGTGGCACTGTCAGAAGTGCATGGACAGACATGGGAAAAGGTGGTGCCTTAAGAAATGGGTTTCTTATCAGAAATTCATCCTCAGCCTGGTCCTTGGTCCCTCTTCCCTGCTCTTCTCTCCCCTGGGGGACCAGCACCTTCCCCTTCTGTTCCCCAGGAGCAGCATTGATGCTCCTGGCTCCAGCAGAGTTTCTTGTGAACTCCTGGGTGGCATTCTCTACCTGCTCTCTTATGGAATCACTCTGGCCCTCAGAGAGTTGAGGAATGCTCAGAAGCAGCAAAAAAGTGACTTTGAGAAACACAGGGCTCCAGCTTTTAGAGTAAATTTCCAGGTTGTGTTTTTTTCTATTTTTTGTTGGTTTTTTTTCCATAAAGCCTTCCCTATTTGTGGCTCTCACCTTGGAGATATTTATATCTCCAAGACAAATCCCAAATCAGACTTTTCTAGACAGAGGAAATGATATAAAGCATGTGTCAGGGGGTACCAGGAGACTGTGGCATCAGCATCTATAAGAAGTGCCAACCAGCAGATTTAATCGGTACCACAAGAGCTGTTCTGTGAGCTGAGAAGTGAAATATCAATGTAAAAGAAAACCCTTTGAGATTTTTGGGGTTTTTTTTCTTTCTCTGCTGTTAGTTTCTTGGCAATATTTTGTTTGTTTGTTTCTGGTTTTGCTTTTCTTCCCCTGTCTTGCTTTGTCTTCTTTCCCATAACTACGGTCTGCTTCTCATCCCTGCTTTTGGGCATTTGTCTCCCATTTTTTTCCCTTGGGAAGCAGTCTGAAACGAAAGTCCTAACCCCTTCCCAGAAGCATCTGCTGTTTCAGAGGAGAAGCCGGGGAATTGAAGTCTCACTCTGCATACAGGCAGCTCGACAGCTCTGCAAAACCTTGCCACCTTCGAAATTCTCCTGAGGTGAGGGATACCTTACTTTCCATTGTGTGGCAACACGTGAAAAAGTTATTAATAAATAAATCCCTCTTCAGATGAAGAGCTTTCAGTGCCGTTCCAGCAGATAAAGAGTAATGGCTTGGTTCCATCCTGTGCAGCACCAGCACAGCGTTGTGACAGTGATGTTGGAGAGATGTGGTAACTGCCTCTCACTGTCCCCGAAACCTTAGCCTGATCAGCCTAAAAAATACCACCACGTAGATGAAACAAAGCTTTTACTGTGCCTGCAGTTTTATAAATTTCAAAGTTTTACACTATAAAAGACCACACTAGAAAAGCAGAAATCCTTTTAAGTGCCTTTCTGTGCCTCGTCGTAGCCGGCTTTGCCTTGTCTGTACCGCGCTGTTGCGTTTCTCCTCACACTTTGGCTTGGCTCAAACACAATTTTATCGACAGGTGAGTAAAAAAGCATTCATTTTCCAGGGTAAAAAGAACTTGCACCAATAGAGGATCAGAGGGAAACTGTGCTACAGCTAGTTAAATGTCTAACAGGAGCTTTGTACAAAGCTCATCTATATTACAAATCTATTGATTTACATTTCTTCTATAATTCAATTATTTCTTTCTCTAACTTGCTACCAAAAAAAATCGTATATGGTACCAAGGATATTATACCTGAGAAAGCTAATTGCTGATGCCAGCTTTGACTGCATTTCACTGTCATTTAACTGTCTCAAATTTCCAAATAGCCATTATCTTGTTCAGTGTGCATAGACAGACTCTCACTTACCGTTCCCTTTAGAAAACAAGCGCTTCCCAGATCGGCTCCTGCTCAGGTGTTTCCTCTCCCTGTTGCAAACACAACTTCTTCTTCTTCTTCTCTAGAGCTGCTCCTGGGAGCCCTGCTGGGTCTGGCCCCTCCACACACTGCCTGGGCAGGTCCTGGATGGTGCTGAGCAGGGAGGACACTCTCGGATCTCCCCCCAGCTCTCCTCTGGCTGCCAGGGAGGTGCAGCTCCTCTTTTTATACCTGTGCTCCCTCGGGAGTCCTGTGGGCTTCTACGCGTCAGAGAATCAATTATCCTCCTGAATTTCAAAGGCTGCCTTTAGCATCCTCCTTTTCCTGCGTGCAGGGAGGTTGTGGGGAGAGGGTTATAGCCTGTTCACAGGGGTCATTTTCATGCTTTCTCTTTATCGTTAAAAGAGTGAGGAGCAAATGATAACAACGATAACCTGGCAAAGTGAATGACAAATTTGCTTTGCGTGGTAAACTTCTCTTTTCCTTTGCAATTGCATTTTTTTCCTCCTACTCCACAATGAGAGAGATAACCATTAATAACTTTCTCATACTACCTGCTCAGGAGGGTTTATCTTTTTTGCTGTTTTCTTTTTCTTTGATTATCAGCCTTTTTTTCCCTCTCCTTTGTTACTCACCCCTGCTAGTGTTAGCGGGGCAGTTCATGCCTCAGTCCCTTGCAAACATCACAGCTTCATACCAAGTACACAAAGCCACTGGAGAGCCCTGCTCCCTTCCTGTGTGCTCTGGAAAAAGTCAAGGGTCTTCCCTGGGGCGCAGCATGTGCTGGCAGCTGGTTTCATTCCCGGAATAAGGTTTGTGAAAGCCCCATTAAAAAGAACACATGGTCTTGGTGCCAAGAAGACCAGGACAGTTTAAAGGAGTTAAAAATGAGGTGCCAGCATGAGTTCCACCTGCAGATTTTTAGTATTGACTTCCTAATGCCCAAAATTGATGGGGACCCAGACCTTCTTGTCTTGGAGTTTGTGTGACTCCATGCTGAGAAGAAGTTTCAGCAGCTGAGATGACTCATGCCTGCCTGCTGCCGAATACCTTCACCTTCCACCAGAGCACTCATGGCAGCTCCTGGTGGCAGAGGTGGATTGTAGGGAAGGAGGGTACATCTGGGGTGCTGGTCTGACTCTCTACCATTGCTCCTTTGCTTCTTGCTGAGGTGAGAAATGAGCACTGTGATCACACATCACTTCTTAATGAGGCAATACCCTCCTTCCAAACTGGGTGGAAAGAAGTCAGTCTGTATCTAGACAGATGTGCACCGATGCCTTTGGGCTCTCCCTGCTTTCAGTGCTCTGAGGGCTTGCGTTCCCTTCCGTGTCAAATCAGGACCAGGCTACCCTGCAGAGAAATCGTGAAAAAGGATTAAATGGACCAAAGTGGGAGCTCGAGCTGACTCTGAGCAGCTGACCAGGACCCTTCTAGTGGAATCGAGAAACAGAACAATGATGTGAAGAGAAGCAAGAACTACCATCTTCCTCCAGTTTAAAAAATAAAAATGGCGCCCGCCTGTTCATAGGGAGAGGAGCCGCTGATGCAAATTAGGCAGGTATGCCCAGGTGGCCAAGAAAGCCAATGGCATCCTGGCTTGTATTAGAAATAGTGTGACCAGCAGAAGTAGGGAGGTGATTGTCCCCCTGTACTCAGCACTGGTGAGGTCACACCTTGAGTATTGTGTCCAGTTTTGGGCACCTCAATACAAGAGAAACATCGAGGGGCTGGAGCAGGTACAGAGGAGGCAACAAAGCTGGTGAAGGGCCTGGAGAAGAAAAAGCGGTTGAAGGAGCTGGGACTGTTTAGTTTGAGGAAGAGGAGGCTGAGGGGAGACCTCATCGCTCTCTACAACTACTTGAAAGGACACTGGAGAGAGGTTGGTGCTAGTCTCTTCTCGCAGGTAATTAGTGACAGAACGAGAGGGAATGGATTTAAGCTCCAATAGGGTAGGTTTAAACTAAACATAAGGATATAATTTTTCACCGAAAGAGCGGTCGGGCATTGGAATGGGCTGCCCAGGGAGGGGGTTGAGTCACCATCCCTGGACGTGTTTAAGAGTCATTTAGATGTGGTGTTGGGGGATATGGTGTAGGGGAGAACTTTGTAGAGTAGGGTTGATGGTTGGACTCGATGATCCCAAGGATCTTTTCCAACCTAAATGATTCTATGTGTGCCATCCGCTCTTGAACACCAAAGAAGGGTGTTTCTGGGTAGCACAGAGCAGATTTTCTAAAAGCCCTGTACTGGTGCACACAGCTGCAGGCTGTCTCTGCAAACTGGAAAAGGATTTTTTGTTTGCTTTTTTGAAACAATCTGTTCATGTTCTCTCATGTGTGAGGCCGGTTGCACCAATTTTTCAGCATGACTTATTCTGCTTCCACTGTCTTGGTGCTACACTGGCTGAACAGATGAATCAGACCACGTTAAACCAGTCGAGAGCCTACGCTGTTTCAAGGTATTATCCTATAGCATGGTTTTGAGCCAATTCCCTGTCCTCCTGGCCCATCACCTTCTACAGTGTTGCTGTAAGATATAGGGCAATATCTCTCAGATCAAGGGGAATCAGTCTATAATGGACTTATTTGTAGCTGCCTGCTGCCCAGCTTGGATTAGGAGGGCTGTGATTCGCATTCATCTCTCAAGTGAGCTGCTTTCTAAGACGGCTTTATAAAGCTCCATCATCCTAGGGGCTTCCTTGTGCTGCTGGGGTTGGGTTCCTGCCATGCACAGCTGGACCCAGCAAGACTCATGCAACAACAAGCTCTCTTTATGACTTCAGTTTAATTGCGGGAGGCAGCAGAAATTTCTAAAAACCCCTCCAGGCTCTGTTGGGTGTTTGCAGCTTAGGAGTTCTGAAATAGCATAAATAGAGCAGCTTTTCTGTCCCCAGGATTTCCTGTCCCGGCTTTAGTCAGAACCTTTGTATCTTCCCAGGACCCGGAAGGGTCGTTTGTGGGATTCCTCTGCCAGACTCCTTAGGCTCTTCCTCTGGCTAGTGAGGCTACTTCAGCAGCAGCAGAAACAGCCCAGACCCTCACTGCTGCCAGCAGTTCAGCCTCGACTGCTGATGTCTCTGGGTGAAGATGCTGCAGACTGTGATGGGATCCCGTGTTGTTCGGAGCCAGTTTTTGCCAGTGTTGTAGTGTATATTTGAGCTGGCAACTATGGTCTTTGTTCTCGGGGTCATTTTTTCCATGGAAGAGTCATGCAGGTAGAGCTGATACCCCCTGCACATGCAGGAGGGTGGCGCTGGCTGCAGTCCTGCTCTCCTCACAGCCCGAGACCTGCTCTTTGTGTATCGGTGGTGTTCAAAGTCTAAATGTGCCAGTTGTGTGACAGCATTCCTTGGGGGAACTTCATTTTAGTATCAATAGTAATTCAGCAGAGCAGATGACAGACTTGTTTTGCAAAATGAACAGCTTTTTCTCTTTAGAGTATCTCTTGATTTGTCCCAAGGACCTTCCCAATTTCTCCCCGCGGCAGGTAGTGTTGTCAGCACCCGCTGGCTCCCAAAACACCCAAATTACCTCCCACAGATCATCACTTCAGGTTAGCAGCACGTGGTGGGCAAGTGTCCATTTGCCCTCCAAACCCACACCAGCACAAGCCCGCTGGAGTCTACAGCCAGGTCTAAGCTGCCACAGGTACCTTCTGCACCTGGAACTGATGGATTTTGGAGTCACATCCATGGAGACCTGACCTCCCTGTGGTCCTTGATGAAGCACGTGCTGGATTGTTCTATTTCAGTGCCAGTCCTTTGCTGACAAAGGACACAGTGTTAGGATCCCGCAGCAATTTCCCAGGTATTGATTTCCCCTTAGCTTTACCTACTCTGGTCTCCATGTCATGCTTTAAAAAATTGCCCCTGTCTATTCCATGTGTGACACACAGCTTCAGCTAAGCCCAGCAGCATGTGAAATGGTCCTGCTCACCTTGTGAGGCTGAAACTAATGACAGTGAGAAGTAACTCATCAAATGGCAAAAAAACCCTCCCAACCATCCCGTATTCTCAGCTAACAAAAGCTTTTCTGCACTTCTCCAAAATGGTACAGATGGTGGTTGCCAGTTCCCAGCTTCTCCAGTCCCCACCACTCCTCAGAGAGCCCCACACAACCGTTGTCTCGGGTTTTCTTTTACTTAGGAGTGTGGGGTGGTGACTAACTTATCACAAATGCCCTCATTGTAAGCTAAACAGAACTGCCTAAGATCAAAAGTTATATTTTTTGCCTAAGTTTGCCATTTTAGAGGGAGAATGGAAGACATTTTTTGTTCAAATATCTTATCGCAAGTGGCACGTTATAAATGAATTGATTATCAATCATTTAATTACATTGTCCTGTTACTGGTGCTTACACAGTAACTCTCATTCCTAAGTTCTTTGCAAAAAAGCAGTCATTTATGTGGAAGGCAAGCAAACAAAAATGAGATGAAAAAGACAAGATTTGGCCCAGTTTCTTCTAAGGAAGAAGCAGAGGACCCAAAACTTAAATCCAGCAGGTGTGGTGAGACTTGGCATTAGAAAATGATATGAGACTTGGTTTCTCCACCGTGGATGGATAAAGTGCTGGCATTTGGATCTTCAGATCCTAACGACTTCATCCTCTCAACATCAATAGATTTCCCGGGGAGAATTTTCCCTTGAGGAATTCAGATACGTATACGAACGATTATCAAAATAATCTCAAGGAAGGAGTCCCTCTGGCTGAGAGGGCAGTTTGCACTGTGAGAATAAGTCTGAAACAAGGGATCTGATTAAAAACAGACAAAATAAATGAGTAATTCAACATGTGTAAGAAGTGCCATCAGAAAGGTCTGTCTCACAGTGTTAAAAGCCTGCTTGAAAAGCCTACTTAATCTTCAAATGTTAACGTATCACTGAGACTACAATGGAACAAATGGCACCAGCCTGGGAGCTGTGTATCTGTCAGGAGGCCTGATGAGCTCTGCGGGTGAGATCCACTTATGGAGCCTGTAACCTGTCTGGCTGTTTATTTCCTGGCAGAGCTGCTGGAGCGCTTCAAGTGAACTGCCAAGAGTTTCAGCCAGATGTCAGCATGTTACACTCGGCTGCAGGCTCGAGAGATACTAGTTCCTGAATTTCTGGCTCTCTACATACCATCTCCTTCCTCTTCCAACCCCGGCAGACAGATCTCAGGGGTGAATCTCAATAATCAAGGAGTTTGTCTTTTCACTCTCATTTTGGTTTGGAAAGGAGCCTGGGCTAGAAGGTTACGCAGCACGTTCCAGCCTGAATCAATGAACAGGGCTTCAGTCCTAACCCTGCCACGGACTCATGACGAACAGGCTCACAAAAGTCTTTCATCTGCTAATTCTTGGGTGCTGGTGCCACACTTGAGGACCTTGCTCCTGATTTTTGGAAGCACTGAGACATCCATGCTCTGGGACGGAGAGGCAGTGTAGAAAAGGATCTGCAGATGCCCACCTTCTGCACAGAGAGCTCTAGTGACTACCCCAGCATCCCCCCTCAGGGCAGGCTGGGTGTTGGGCTGCGTGTTTTCTGTGACTGGTAGAATTCAAACGCTGCTATTACTGCTCACCTGGGAAAGTGCCTTGAAAGCTTCTTATAAAAAAAAAACAAAAACAACACAACACAGCATTTGAGTGAAATGCCTTACTGGTATTGAAAAAGTAAAATGTAGTTTATGGAGAGTGAGTGAGGAAGGCCAGGCTTCCAGTAAGGGCTGAAAAATGAATGCAGTTATTGCAAATTTTTTCCTGGCTGAATAATGATATGCAACCTGAGGGTGAAAAGACCTTGGTGCACCAGGATATGGTACACGTGCAGTGAATGTTAATAAATAGATCTCACTGCAAAGACACGCAGGAAATACTGCAATGCAAACTGAAGAAGAAACGTAGAAAAAACTAAAAACTAAAAGGATGATTTGGTTTTGGTTTTGGAGAAAGACTTCATGCCTGAGCTCTCCCTCTACTTGGAATTGGGTGCTGACAAAATTGCCATTTCCCCTTATTGAGTCAATTTTAGCTTTGAAACCCACTCACAGCCCGTAGGCTTTGGGAAAAAGAAATCTTCCCCTTTTTTTTTTTTTAATAAATAGCTTCCTTTTTTATCATTTCACAATCAGCTGAAGCACAGGGGTCAGTGTGGTGCTGGCAGGAGGCAGGCAGCCAACGCAGGCTAATGGCACCACCTGCTTGTGGTTCAAAGGCACCTCTGTGGAGCCTGGCTTTGCCCTCAAAGGGTTTGAAAGTCTCGGGGGGGGTCGGACTGGTGGTCAGGGGTATTTTAGGGCTATTTCTATTTAGAATATGTAGTGCTGTTTCTGTTGGGGGAGAGAAGGAGAAAGGAAGAAAACAGACAGTATTGGTGCAATCTAAGTGTATTTTCCCCTTCACCTGCAAACTTCAAACTGCGAGGAGCAGAGCCCGTGGGAAGGTTTGTGTAGACACCAGCCCCACCAGCCCCAAAAATGGTTGTACTGGGAAGAATTTAATCTGGCCATTTAATCCATACCGATAGGATCTCTCCTGATATTTACAGAATTATTTCTCCCTCCTTGATGTTTTTATGTCCTAAATAGTCAGTGTTTGGGAGCTGAAAGGGCAGAATTGACTGCCTTTCCTGAGCTCTGGATTTATTCCTTGGCCAGTGCAGCCACTCACCAGGGGCAGGGGAAGCTCTGGTGATTTAAATACAAGTCCTTTTTTTTCCGTTAGCATTTTTATGATGGAAGAAATTCTTTGTACAAGTGTCTCTGGCCTCTGCAACTCACAGCCATACACATTCTACAGTTGTTTGTGAAGTCTTCTTAAGTAAAAAAAAAAAAGATAAAAGTTTTTTAATCCATTTGCTCAAAACCTTTGAAATTGTTTTCATTAATACCCACTTCATTCAAATGCTTGGTAACAGCCTAGAAAATCCTTTTATTACAAATGCCACCCCTTACTCCCTCAGTAGATAAGTAAGTGATTAGGTTTTCCCCAGATTATTAGGCTCTTTGATAATAAAGCTCTGCAGCAAAACTAACCTGGCACTACTGATATTTTAGGGTTAGGAAAAGGGCAAAACAAATCGGATTCTTTAAATACCACAAAGGAGCAAAACAGACCACAAGACATTTTTTCCCTTTGTAGGTCATCTTATCGAGACATCTCCATTTCAGAGCTGGATACTGAAGTGGGACATTAAAAGTTTTTTAAAAAAAATATATCCCCAGCAAGAGTGAAGCCAGAAGCACGCTTCTTAATTGTTGCTGCCAGAGCACTTCAAGGCAGCAGATCAAAAACTCGCAGATAAAGAGAAACCTGCCAGGACTGAAAGGCCACGCTATTGATAGCAGGAATTAAAATGCTTGCACTGATTTTGGGGCGGGTACCTTAACCCTGAGGCGTAAAGGCCTGCAGTGGCCCTTCTGGCCAGGGAGCACCCTGGGCCTGGCCGTGGGTACCCACCGCGGGGTCGGGACCCACAGGCGCTCACAGGCGGGACGGGGCCCGCGGCTGTATGAAGCCGAGCGGCCTCAGGAGTCTTTTTAGAGAAACCCGGCCCCACAGGCCCCCGGGCCTCCCGCAGGCCGCCCTTAGCAACGCGGCGCCCCGGGCGGTTGCTAGGGGCGGGGTGGGCTGTACTTCCTGCCGGGCGGGAACCACTTCCGGGGCGGCGAGGCCTGGCCGAGAGGGGCGGTGAGCGGGACGGGCGGCTGTGAGGGGAGGCCGGGGGGCAGCTTGGGGGACTCTCGGGGGATGCGGGAAGTGTCTGCTGGGAAAGTCTCCCTTGGGAAGGGTGGAGCGGTGGCTTCAGCCGGAGAGCCCCGGGTGCAGGGGAGCCTGGTCGGTGCCGTGGCGGCCCGTCCTTCGGCCGCAGCCAGGGCTGGCCGTAAGGGGAGCTGGAGAAGGGAGGAGGAACTCGCGGTGTCCCCTGCTATGAGGCTCCTTGCAGTCCCCGGGCTGGCATACCCGGCTGCCCGGCGCCGGGGTGAGAAGACAGTCTCCTCGGCCTCGCTGAGGGCCGTGTTTTTGGCGGTGCCAGGCATCGGCACACACCCCTGAAGCCCAAATGAATTGGTCAGTCGCCATCCCAACACCTACTAAGTCATTTCAGAAACCCAACGCCAGCTTTTTTTGCCTCATCCTTTGCCAGAAACCTACATGTCCTGCACCAATAGTGTTGTTGTTTCTTTCCACACCAAGAGGAAGCTAATATATGTTACTTGAAGTGCTCCTGTGGCTTTCTCCTATGCTAACATATAGTGCTAGGTCTTGAAGATGTTAGCTGGGAAATACAGGACAGCAAAAAGAAAGGTTTGAGTCAGTCCTGGCTCTATTGAGGTGGATATTTTGTGGCTCTGATCCTGAAAACATGTGGTTATTGATCCCAGGGCCTGATTCTGTGCCCAAGGAGGCATAGCACAGCAAAAGCACGATCCTGCAGCCCTCAGTAGCCCCTTGCTGGTGCTGTGGTAGAGCTCTGGCTTTGATACAGGGCCGAGTCCTTTTGTGTGGAGGTGGCTGGCTTGCTGTAAAACCCTAACAGAGTCAAGACCCTATTTTAAACAGAGAGTCAAAATCAATTCCTATAGTACAGTGCAACTGTTTGTGACCTGTTTCTGGTGTTACGTTCCAGTGAGATGCCCAGGCTTGTGGGGAGAGGTGGTAGCTGCTGTTAGACCGAAGGAGTAAACGAGGGACAGAGCTTCCTCTCAGGGTCTGAAGTAGGAGTACTGATCTTTAAATGCAATATAAGAACAATTACTTTAAGTGTAGCCATGTTAATAGGTGACAACGGTCTGAGTAAAAAGTGTGGAGAAGAAGAGCTGTTAGCTAAGGAAGAGGTGGTGAAGCTGTTAGCTTCTTGGGAACAGGGAGGAAGACTCCATTATCATCCAGGGACCTGCTGGATTAGCTACAATGCAGAGTGTAAGGAGGTGGTGCTCTTGTGAGAAAACTCACTTTGTGAGTTTTGCATTCGGTGCAGAAAGCAACGTGCCTGACACTGAGCCCAGGTTCCCTCCCCACTGTTCAATTTTGGCCTGATCATTTGCATAAGGTTTAGTCTCCCTGCGTGTGCTGCAGATTTGGGCTTTGTGTTAACCACAGGAGGGTTTTTTTTATCCAAACAGGGAAGTATTTTGCTAATATTAGGTCAGCTCCACTGATAGCAGGAAAACTAATGGTTTGAATATGGGTTGGCTGCTGTGCAAGCAAGGACACTCTAATATGACTAGCTGGTGCATGCTGTCAGGTTTTCTCTGAGCCTGTTTCATGGCTTAGTGCTTAAAATGGTAGTGGTGACTGCTGCCAGCCTGCGTGGGAGCTCTTGATACTGGCTGTGTCACCCGGGATTTGTTAGAGAATTGCTAATACCCTCGAGGGAGGTGAAATAGAGAGAGATTTTTGGAAGATGAAGATGTAGATTGTTTGTTTTCATTGCATCAGTTTCCTTTCCTGGTGTATTTTTTGCGTGTTGTGTTTCAGGTGTATGAATCAGGATTATCAGTAGGAGTTTGTCCTGAGAAAGCTCTGGGTGAGTAATGAAGCCACATCACTTCCTGCTCTGTTTGAGGAAGGGGGTGGGCAAGAATAACATTTTCAAATGATATCCCAATAAATAAAGTCGAGATGAAGTGCAGCTCAGGGGTGAAGTTTCCCATGTTTCTGTTTCTTGCTCAGGATCTGCTGCCGTAGTGAATTGGGAGAGAGGGCATTTTAGAAGTTGAAAGCAGTTGGGGATGAGCCACTGCTTTGTTGTCACCCTTGTGTCTCTGGCGCAGCCTTTGGGTCTGCGTTGGGACTTGCAGAGCCTGAGTGGCCCAGTGTGTATTCTGGATTCACAGACAGGTCCCATGCAGCCCTTGCTTATTGAATTTTAATCAGAATTTGAAAAATGTTCTCTCCCTGAAGAGCAGACCTGGAAGGGAGCACAAGAGGTCACCTATTCATATCTCCTGATTGAAAGGCAGGATTATACACACACCCCATCCCAGGCGAACGCTTCTCTCATCTGCTCTTCTGAATCACCAGCAACAGGGATTCCACTGTCTCCAGTCCAGGGACTGGCGGTTTGTGCAGTTGGAAGTAGTTTCCTTTCTTTTAAAATTCCAAATAAGATCCTGTACCTCTGTTGAATTAAAACAAAATAATTATTTCTTGTAACTTATACATCACTCCTTTTAATATGTCTCTAAGTGACCTTTGCCTCTTATGCAATGGCGTTGAGTTGTTGATTGATTCCCAAATTTATCAACTATAACTTTACTCAAATTATACTCCAAGTTTGCCATCTTTCTGACCTGGGTCATATCTGCAGGCAGTAGAAATCTCCTAACCTGAGAAATATAGGGCCAGCTTTGGAGCTCATTTCTAGGCAGTGGATTATTACCACGCAGCTGAAATGTGTCTGCAGCACAACCTCACACCCAAGCTTTAGTAATAAAGAGAATTGCAAGTATCAATAAGTAATGCTGATTCAATAAGCACACACTGGGATCATACAGGTCAGGAAAACTGAGTAAGGCACTAATCACAATTGAGCTCTGATGGCATCTCAGACTAATTGAATTTCCCTTTTGGGACTTTGTGTGGCCTATTCCAGCAAATCTGGCAGGAGAGTTCTCCCTTATTGTAGAAAGCCATTAGTCATTCCTAGAATGAATTGACAACTCCATTAGCAAAAGATAAAGGAAGGAAGAAAGGTTTGGTCTTGTGGCTCAGAAACTAGCTTGGGACCCAGGAGATCAGTATTTTAACTCTGCCACAAACTACCTGTGTGACTGTTGCAAGGTGTAGAGGGCTTAGAGTAACAGGCCGCTAAAACCAGGCTTAAATTTAAACACATAATTCATTCCTGTCTTCAACAGATCTGCCTCCTGTGTGGTTTGTTTAAGTAGTAGTTGGCTTTCTACACCATCTGGAACAGTGAGACTGTGACCACATATACAATGTAAGTAAAAGTGAATAATAGTCACCCTGTGTGAGCAGCTTCAGGAAGAAGTATTTTCTTCCTTATTAAGCTTTTCCCTTATTGTTTCATGATTATTGTTCCTATTTTGTTTGTCTAATGGACAAATGGATTAATGGACTCCATGCAAATGGACTAATACTGGCATTTCCTTAGGCAGGTGGTAAAAGGCAAGTATCCAAATAAAATGCAAGTTTCATTTTGCTCTTTCTAATTGGCTCTGTAGCTCAAGGGTGTCTTAAAAAAAACCTGCAAGAGGTAGTCTGTAATTTTTTGATAGTGGAAAGTGAATACCAAAAAGCATGATGCAAATTATTGTTCTCCCCCCACCCCCACCCCCCCTTTCTTGTAGTAACCAGTCTTCTTGAGAGCATTAGAGGAGAAGAAGGGTGCACTCACGATGGCTGCTGAGTTGGATTTCTCCCCACCTGAAATCCCTGAGCCCACGTTCATGGAGAACGTGTTACGCTACGGACTCTTCTTTGGAGCCATTTTCCAGCTTATCTGTGTGCTTGCCATAATCCTGCCAGTTTCAAAGTCTCCCAAAACAGTAAGTAGTGCTCTTTAATATTGACATAGATGGGCAGAGTCAGAGAATATAGTGTGGGAAGGGACTTTGAATAGAGATACAGAGGTCTGGCCATGGGATTGATGATAGTTTTCATTGTTCATTCTCTTCCCTTCTTTCTAGCTTTCCCACTTCCAGCTTTTGTTTTGGGATATACCCCCAGATTTAGAAAGTCAGGCCCAAATACCTGAGCCAGGATCTCTCTCAGTGTCAGTGAAAAATGTGACCTAAAGCACAGGCAAGGTGTGCAAAAAGTATGTGCTGTTCCTGACTGCACTCGAGAAGCCTTTAGTCTCAACCCCATATTGTCATCCTGCTGATTTGCTTTATGAATTGCCAGGCAGGGTGTCCCCTTTTCGGATCCTGCCTTTCAGGGACTGACTCTGGACTCTAGTTTGTGTGGGACTTTTGGCAACGAGATACAGGTGACATTTCTAGTATATTCTAACGTGAGGAAGGCAATTTTCAGTCCTGACACCCAATCCTGCGCTGGCAAATGGAGGGTCCTGAGGTGCAGTGAGTAGAGGAGAAGGTTGAGGTGAGCTACAGGACTCCAGTTCCTCTAGACTGGGCCACAGTGGGATGACCTGCATCTAACTGGCTTTTCTATAAAAGAGCTCCATGCGCTTGGCAATACCTGTGGTGCATATTTCAGTGTTGGTGATCAGGCTGCAAGTTTGGTGGTTTGAAACAGATTTTCTCTAGATGTGTGTGATGGATTTTCAGTAACAGCTCGGCAGGGGAAGTTCTTTTTTTCAGGCTATCTTTATTGCCATGTTTTCAGAGGAGGCATGGGAATGTTCAGTCTGTCTGGGGAAAGGAATGCCTGAGGGTGAGGTACAGTGTGAAGGATACAATTTGTGACCCAAAACTTTCACCTTTAACTTTAAGTGTGATGTGTAGTTGTGTTGTTGTACAGGATTAGTGACAGTGCCCTGGCATGAGAGTGTGCTCCCTCCTGCTAGTCCTGCTGCAGGATCTGTGGCTCCAAGCAGGCAGATGAAGCAGGTGGCCACTGATCACGATGCAGTGGCATCACAAGCCTTACACTTGTTATTCTGCAGCCACCAGCACCTGTCTGTCAGAGTCCATGGTTTCCCCTGATAATTTTTTTGAGTAGCCTGGTTCTTGAAAGCTGCAAAGAGTGAGAACTTTAGTTTGAAGTGAGAAACTGAATCAGGCCCCCAATTTAGAGGATAAAAACGCAAGAACCTGTTACTGTTTAAATTTACTTTGATGTTTGCATGCTCTACTTTTTATTTTCTCCATGTGTATACTGTCCTCTTGATTTACTGTCCATATGACTAATTTACAAGACTGTAAACACCAGAGGCCACCCTTCCAGATCTTGGGAGTGATGCCTGAGTTCTGGGTCAGATATTGAGGAGCTTCTTCAGGCTTTGAAGTCTACCTTGGTTTGAACATTAGAAGGCAGCAGTGTTCACGTTACAGCCCTCAGTAATAACTGCACGTTGCTCCATTCCTCCAGAGCCTGCCAGCTCCCCATGCACCCATTCCAGCCTTTGGAAAGCCAGCCAAGTCTCCTTCCTTGGAAAGCCACACAGATGTGAACTGTAATAGCCCAGTGACTTGAGAGACGTTTGAACCAAGCTCCTTGATTAAAAGGATACTGTCAGATGCTCGCCTCCCCCTCCATTATCTGGAGCACTGGCTTGGAAGCTTGAAACCAGCATGTCTTGCTCAGCCATTTTTTGTGTGTCCTTTTACAGTTGGCACACTCTAACTGATAGAAACCAAGATGCTAAAGCAATATTTATACTCAAATGCATTTAATGAAAGGAGGCAATCTGCATGTGTGTGCTTTCTCAGATGAGACTGGCGCTGTTCCCTTGTGTTTTTACAAGATAACTAGACTTTATTTCCCATGGCTGAAATATTATCTGTCATCTCCCCTGAAGAAAACAAGCAGGGTATCTAAGCATTCCTTGTCAGTCCAGGTGAAGAAAATTTTGCTTGCAGTTCCCTTGCTGGATTTTGGGCTCTTAACTTTACATTCTTACTACTATTTTGGGGAATATTTTTGTCTTGCATGGGATGATTAAGATTTGCAGAAATACCTGCTCAGTGTTTCCCTGCACACTGGTGATTGATTATACCGTATCTTCTCCTTTTCCTAATTTGAATAGTTTTCATTTAGTGTTAATTTTCTTCTTGCCTTTAAAGTTGATTTTGTTTTTCTTTTCCAAAGCCTGTTTTAGACACTTGAGCTTTTAACGGCTTCTCTGGTAACAAGCTGTTTCTGTGCATAAACTCACACTCATCAAAAAGCACATGTGGAAGAAGCAGAGATGGTGCTGCTCAAGTCTCATTAAATGTGGACTCAGTTTGATATAAATATGTTCCAACAGAGATACTCAGCATTTGCTTCCTTTGGCTTATACTCAGATTCACAAAGTGAGCCGTCAGCAGATTGTAAAAAAAAAAAGTTACTGACTGTTTCTTAATTGATTCTTGTAGGACTCGGATGGTTTTGAGCCTAAGAATTCAGAGACAGTGAAGAAGCCAAAGGCAACTGCTCCACAGATCAGCAAGAAGCCCAAGAAGGAAACCAAAAAGAAACGATAAAGCTGTGACCCATGAGCCTCAAAAGAGAAAATAATCAGCTATAATCATGCTTCCTCGGACATGACATCAAAGGCAACTAACTATATTGAATGGTGTTCTGGCATTGCCATGCTTTACCTTTCAGGGACAAGGGAGAAGGTATTTATAAGAGTGGAAGGGACAGGGTTCTGCCATTGGTTTCTTACAAGCAAAGAGGACTTCACATATCCAGGACTTTGTTTGACATGATTAACGTGTCAGTCACCATTAAAGTGACTTCTGTCATTTCTCATGGGTAGAGAGGGCTGTTGTAGCCCCTCCGTGCTGGCTAGGGTTTGTAGTAAAGTCCCTGCAGAAGGTGGAGCATGGGTTTGCTACTTTGGATACCGGTTTGTATTGTATTTTTTGAAGGCAGAGGGATCAAATGGATCAAGGGTACCACACTACACAGCTTTGTATTCATCTCTGTTGTCATCTAGTCTGAAATACATAGCTGCATTTTATGGCTTGCTACTAATGTCTTTGTTATGTTCTTTAATTCTTTAGGTAGTAACTCATCAGATTCCAGACTGCTGTAGATGAAAGCTTTCATTTCCCCAGCGTCGCTACCTCTTTTGTATTCCCCACCAATGTGCTTTTCTTTTCTGTTCCCACCCTTGAAAGCAGGTACATTTCAGGGAACTGAGGCTGTGGTGGGGACTGCAATGACTACAGGGGAACAATTTCTTTCTGGAAGGTGCAGAATTGAATGCCTGTGCTAAAGGGGTTTTCTTCAAAACTTGGGAAGACCAAGGTGAGAGAATGCACGTTGGAGAAAAGCTGCTCTGAGGTGGGAGTCTCACAGGGCTGCATTGCTTGTGTGTGGAACAGCACGGCCTGGCAGTGCTGGTGACAAACTCCTGCCAGCTGAGTCCTGACCCTCTGGTTTGCTGCATCTGCAAACTCCCTCCCAGCCTTACCTGCTACGTCTGCTGCACCTCCCCTTGCTGTGTTCTTCCTGGAGTTAAATACAATCTCAGCCTGAGGAGATGTGGTATTTTAAGATCCAAGGGGTGGCAGGCTGGCTGTGTAGCATGACTGCATGGCAAGAGACACATACACTATGTTCCTTCAGGCTCCAGTTCTCCAGGCCCAGGGACAATCTAGTATTAGATTTAAATATGGCTAGACAGGACTGGAAAGAGATAGGTGGTGACGTAGCCACAGAGTCTCTGGAGGGCAGCTCCAGCTTCCTGATGCCAGCTCACATCTTGGTTTGTTTGATCACGAATGAGTCAATGGGAGGAGAACCTGCTCTTTCAGGCGCACCCAGAGTTCAGAGCGGCTTTGAAGGAAAGGGCTCTCTGGCAGGGCTGCAAGTCTGCCATCCTTTTTGCATCCATAGACTCCCATCTTAATTTCACCAATCCCTTGTGAGCCCAGATGGGGTAGCAGTGTTGTGCTGCGTGTTCCCTAAGAGGAGCTGAACAGGAACTAACAGTGTTGAAAAGGGTCACGTTCTCTGCTCGCTCTTGCTTTTGGTGGGTGTCAGATGGATCCCAGTACCCCTTTGATTCTAACCTCATACTGCTTCCCTGCTCCAGGCTCTCTGCTTCTCTGAACCAGGATGCTGACACCAAGTCACACTGCTTAAAATCCAGCTTAGAGTTCTGCTTTAAATTCAGCATTTTCCTTTTCTTCTTTTTCTCTGGTGCTACATGAAGGCAGTACTGGGAGGAGAGAACAAAGTATGGGAGACACAAGCACTCGAAAGTTGCTTTGAGTTCCCAGTACAAAGAAACATTAGACAAATTTCCCACGCAAATAACAAAGAACAATATTGTGCTGTGAGTTTCCATTATGGACCCGTGTTCCTGTCTGTGATCTGCAGGGGAAAGAAAAGCCTTGCTACTGCCCTGGGTAGGTACAGCAGAGCACTTCTTCCATTTTAATAAATGGGGAAGGTGGGTGTTTAATCTACCAACTCTGGCTTTCTGCAGGTTACCTAAAGGGCAGGGGGCTAATGCTTAACAGAATTGCAACTATGAAAGAGGCACACGCATTACCCCAAATATAAAAGTGCTTCTACAGCTGAGAACCAGTTAGTGATGAGCTCTGGGAGGTTGTCACCTGAAATAGCAGGCTACTACATCATCTCCTTGTGGTTGTTGGCTTATTCATGGCTAAGTAGAAATCCTGGATATTGGGGTTTGGTTTTGTTGGGGGGAAGAGGGATTAAGATAAATTTCCCAGACTGTTCCTAATGGCTCGTTACCTGTTTGAATGCTCTTTAGCTGAACTTACAGTATGTTTTGAGAGATTATCAATATCCCATGTATTTTAGTTTCTCTTGCAATGTGTAATAAATACAATCAGAATCTCTTTGTTTAAAAAGACATCTCTCTTTAAAGTTGTGCTGCCTCTTCCCATGTGTTCATTGTGAAAGCTGCCAGAACTCTCTGCCCATAGGAACACAGGGACATAAATAACCTATTCAGAAAATAATCCATTAAGGGAAAGCCTTTCAGATCCTTTAATCTGTGAGAAATTGGTTAGTTAATGCTGTCAGGCATGTGTGTATCTGTGTTTGACTTGGAAGTAGCAAACTGTCTCCCAGTGCAGCTTCACCTTCCTGGAAGGAAGGAGGAAATGGTGTGAAAACTAAATTTATTTGGCTCTCATGAGAGATTTTGGCTCCAAGAGCCCCCATGAAGGTAGTGATAATAAAGGCATCAGCTGTTAATAATACGAGCAGGGGATTAGATGGGGGTTCAGTAGCCTGATAAAGGGGATTTTCAGTAGCCCCTCAGTGTGTATTGTAGCCAGGTTTACATGGCTGGAGTGTGGAGCTGTCTGGTGGCTCCTCTTGGCTGCAGTAGGACTGGTGTGGTAGCCAAGCTTTGGCAAGCGTCTCTTGGTTCCCTCACCAGAAAACAAACCAGGGAAGGACTAGTGTGGTGACTCCTTTAGTTCCTGAGTACTTTCCTCCAGGCTGTTTTGTCATTAACATCCCAAAGGGAGCTCTAGACCTCATTAAGTCACTTTTATTGAAAGGGAGGTTTTCCAAGGTCTGCCTCCAGGTACCAGCCAGCAGTGAGGAGTACCTGGGTGAGCAGCACCCTGCTCTGACACCCTGAGCCCAGGAGCTGGGCTGAGAGCTGGCTTTCCTCTGCTAATACCTGTTACTGAGTTCCTTTCCCTGCCCAAGCCTCAGCTCTGAAGAAAACACGGCTGGGAGTTGGGAATTCCTTGTGTCGTTGTTGATCGTGTTGATCTGGCCACGAGCTGTGGCCACCGCTGTCCCCTTGAGCTGGCCCAGGCTCACAATGCATCCTTGTGCTCCTCCAGTGCAAGCAGCACAATCCCTTGAGAGGGACTAATAAGTAGCTCGTGACTGGAGTTCCAGTTCACATAGTTCAATTAAATCCCTGTTAATCTTGTTCAGACCTCATTTACTTTCATTCTCATACACACTCTGCTCTCTGCTTCAGAGGGATTCTGGTGAGGTTCTCTACTGAGGGGAACTGAAGTGCCCAGGGCCATCTTTGAAGAGGACTGATGTTTGCAGAGCAGCCCCCTTGTCGAGTCAATGAGATTATTTCCCAGCCTGTCACGAAAAATGTGAAAATACTCCTTCAGTGCCTGGATTTCAGGGAAGGTCAAGGCCGGATCTGATGATGCTGGAGGAGAAAATAAGGAAGCTGTAAGAGAGGAGGACCTGCTTGGTATCTCTGTTTCCTAGGGCTCTGCTGAACAGTTCCCCTGTGTGCCTGTGTTAATTTATGGGCAGCTGAGAGCTGGGGTGTCCAACTTCTCTCTCGGGAGCCTCTCTCACACGCTGGTACTTCTTTCAGGCAGAAGTTGTGTTGTTCCCAGCCCGTGGCCTGCAGGGATCGAGATGACTCTATCGATTCAGCTGTTTGTTTATTAATCTCATGAGGCATCGCAGACCCAGTGCAGGGAGAAAACGGGGTGATGAATGGAGAGCACTGGAGTACAGAGCATGGCTGCTTGTTTGGTGATTAGGTTGATTGCCAGCTTGTCCTCATCCAACCAGAGGGGATGATTTGGTTGGAGAATGTTCCCTTTCTCTCTGGCCAGAGACACAGGCTGTAATCAATGTTTGCATTTCTTCTTAAATTGGCAGTTACTGCAGGTCCAAGGTCCGGCTCTTCTCCTCTGGTGGTTTGTGGCTTTCAAGCCATTGTTTGTGGGAGTGTTTTCTGGCTTTTGGAGCTCAGACCAGTGTGCAGTAGCTGGTCTAAATGTCTCTAAATGAACTTGGCTTCCTGCCTCTCCCTTGAAATTCAGATGATTTTCTCATTTCATGTTGATTCTTCCCAATTTGTGGCTTTTCTGTCACCATGATTCACCCTATGGCCCCTCTTGTTTCTTCCTTCCTGTAAAACACTGCAATTCTTCTGTCCTTGCAGGCAAATTTTACCTGCCAGTGACAGACAGTGGGTGTCACCTACTGGTACAAGGACTGATACAAGGGAAGAATACATCAAGAAGCATCAGGATGGAGAAAGGTGTCCCCTTGTAATCAGCCCAGATGCAACTGCTGGGGAAGGAGAACTCTCTGTCTTGGGAGCCACCAGTGTGCCTGGAAAGCTGTGCCATGCACATCAGCGTGCCCCTGAGCCATGAGGAGTTAAAATGATTAAATATTACACTTCCAAGCTCTTGGGATGAGCGAGCTCTGTGGTGCTGTGCATCCTTCACACCAGTCATGGAGATCCTGCTCCTCGTCAGGGCACGCAGACCTGTCTTGTGCAACCCTAAACCTCCCTGCCCTCCTCCCAGCTCCCCTGATGGCTTCATTTAGTGCCTGGAGGCCCCGGTGTGGCTTCGTTGCTCCTCAAACCCTGCTTTGCCCGGGGAACCGCAGTCCCTGCTGAGGACCACAGCCACGCAGAGCCAGTGGTTGGAGCAGAGAGGCTGCCAGGTTCCTCCATTGCTCCAGTCCAGCCTTTCTGGCTCGTAGGTAAAAGGTAAAACCTGATTTGGATCACATCAGCTTTCCTTTTTTAAAAACATCTGTTGTCTGGCTGATGTCTCCTCCTGCACAGCTCGGCTCCCAAATGCTATGGGTAGAGGGGGCTGAAGGGCTCTCACTTCTTCCTGTCTCCAGGTCTAGGCAAGGAGCTGTGTCCCCAGTGCCATGCTCTACTGGAAGTCCTATTTACTGCTAAATGTGGCATTCCTTAGTTGTGAAACCTGCACAAGGGGACTGTCGGCTCGTTCCTTGCTAAAAGGTTGTCCCAGCCTTTCATGTGCTGCCCCTGTAAGTCCCAGTCCATGGCCCAGTGAAGGGATCCAGCACCAGCCTGAGATGCTGAGACATCTCGTGGGTGGTTCCTGCTACCTTCCTTTCAGCTGCTGCTTCTGCAGGAGCCACCCTGAGCTTGCAAATTCCCCTCTCCAAGAGCCAAAGTCCAGAGTACCACAGTCTGTGTCGAGCTCTCACAGGGTAAAGCCTCTCCCTCCGCTCCAGGAACTGGCTCCAGACGCTTCCTGCTGTTATTTGTGCCTCTGCTCAGGCAGGAGCTGGAGCTGTGCTGCTGGCGTGGGGCTTGTGGGGACACGTCCCCCCCAGCTCCCTGGGGACACAGCTCTTGCACATCTCTGGACACGCTGTGGTCAAACGGCTGGACCATGGCTGCTGGGGTCTGCGCAGGAAAGGGTCCCCATGGCTGTGGTCCCCACGGAGTGGCTACTTGTCATGCTGTGGTGGCTCCCTTGGGTGGCTGAAGCAGATGTCCCCAAGTGTCAGACCTCTGCGGTGAAAGGAATCACAAGGGGAGCAGGTTTTGAGAGAAGGGGTGAGAAGCTGCCACCATTTCTGCTCCTCCCTGCCTTCCCCTCCTTGCTTAGCTGAATTTAAACTGAGCGTGGATCCAAACCTCATATGGTTTAAATTTTTCAGCTTCAGACTTTGGCCTCCTCAGCCCGTCCCTCGCTCGAAGGACCAAGACGGGATGATTAAGGGGAAACACCCTCGTGTCTGCTCCGGCTCCTCTGCTCAGCACAGGGTGCTGGTGGGGAGGCTGGGACTCCTCTGCCACTGAGGAAGCCCCCAGCCCCCCAGGCAGGGCCACCTGGATGTGGCTACCAGAGCTTTGTGCTAGCCAGCCACCCCTCTGCTGCTCTGTTTGCAAAGCAACTGGAACAAGGGCTATAAATCTCATCTGGAGGAGTTTCCACGGGGTTTTGTGAACAACTCTTTTCTGTTGATACCAAGACTGTCCAAAAATGCGAACATTTTGCGTGTGGCTTTTCTGCTGAGCCCAGGCAAGAAGCAGAAAGTGTCAGATTTTTGCCCAAAATGAGCTATTCCAAGTTACCTAATTCAGATTGTATCAAAACGGCATTTTGTCAGTCAGAAACCTGACGGGAACTGCTGTGCCCCTGTTGAACATGCAGATAATTTCCCCCCACGGCTGTTGAGCTCGGTGCCTCCTTATCAAACATTTGCACATCACCCAGTCACTGGTTTCCCCACGGTCCTTTCCCCCAGGGAATTTTGCAGTGACACTTCCTGGCTGGGGCCTCCTCCATGCTGGGGTGAAGGGCCATTTCTGCGCAGCAGAGTGTCACCACACCAAGGGACAGAGTGTCACCACACCAAGGGACACCACGGGTCCTGAGCTGATCTGAGCCCTCCTGGTGACGTCTTCTCAGCCACCCCTTTTTATCCCATGGGACGCCAACGTTTGCTGCTTGTCTCCCACCGCCTTGGTGCTCAGCGGGGGAGAGAATGACCAGAATTAGTGTTTCTACCATGAAATATTGCCAAATGGCTCGTCCTGCAGGAGTTATTCCGGTCAATCCGCTTCAGTAAATCAGCTCGTAACTGCAGCTTCCCCAACGGGGCTGGTGCTGCCCGTGGTTGGCCATGGTGCACTCGCTATTGGCGGGGCTGGAAAGCTCAATGATGGTAAAAATCTCAAGGCAAGAGCACTGGCTGCTTCTGTGTCCAGCCAGCATCTCAAACCCAGCTGCTACTTTATTAATTGTAATCATTTGTGCAAATCTCTTTGGGATTTGCAGTGGAGAAGATGCAGCGAGCTTCAGGAACAGAACCCATTAGACACAACTTAAGGGGACAAATCTGGCCGGAGATGAAGAGATGTTTTGTTGTAAATCTGCAGCTCTGGTGGAGAGATCGGGACTCAGACCAATTACTGAACCCAAAAAGCCCTCTCGTATGTTGCAGGAAGATTTGGGGAGCCCTGTGGAGCAGTTTGACCTGCACACCTGGAGGGGAAATGACCCACGTAGGTACTTACTCACGAGTGTGACAGCACTCTGCCCACGGGAACTCTCATTCTTCCTTTGCCTGATGAAACACGCATAAAGGTCACCCAGAAAGCAGAGAAATACCTGAGCACGTCTTCGGTTTTGCTCGAATATCATTTCAAGATGTGCTGTAATAACCGAGGAACCAGAAATATTCAGTTCTACTTTTTTTTTTTTTTTTTTTTTTTAAATATAATTTGAAAGTACCTGGTTTTCGGTTTCTGTAAATCCTCTTCCTCTCCCCCAGGGTGGGTTTGTATCGGTGCTATTTAAAAGTGAAGAGAAAGAATCATCTCAAGAAAGTAAGTTTCAGGGAAGAGACTGAAATCCTTAGCTGGGTAAAAAAATAGATATAATTGTGGATTAGGCTGTTTAAAGATAAATACTTGGAGGAATGGGAAAGAAGGTGGCTGGGGGGGTGTCCATCAGGCTGCAGGCTGTGTCAGGAAGGCACTGAGGTGTGCTGGGTTGCTTAAACTTAAATGGTCTTAAATCTCATTATCGTTAGCGCTGCGTGCTTAATGTCAGAGTCCTGCGAGGGCACATTCCTGAATCCCAGCCCAAAAGATAAGAGGCTGGTATGTATGGAGAGTATCCATTTGCCATTTTAAATTTGCACGTTGGCATCTTCTTCGAAGAGGAGATTATGTCTTGGTGGACTTGGTCTGGCACGTTGGATTTGCTGTTTGCCTTCCAGCAACAGGCCGGCACCGCCGGAGATGGAAACCACGATTGTAGGGCAGCCTGTGGAAAAGGAGCCGATTGCAACAGAGGAAAACAAAATTCAAATATTTATAAGTCATAATTGCATCTTAGATTCGGGTCTGGATCCAGTCGGGGCTGAGTCATCCCAACCAGCTCCCCCTGGGCTGGGGCCGGGTCCCTGCTCCCCTGGGGTGCTCTCCCCTCCAGCAGTGGCTCCGGGACTGCGGGGCGAGTGTTCCTGGCATCAGGAGGGAGAGGGGAGCATCCCCGAGTCCCTGGGAAGGTGTGGGGGACCCCAGGCACCAAGGTGCCCCCCCTCTCTTTGCCCTGCGGTACGTCCAAAGTATTAACATATGAGCGAGCAGAGCGGTGTCCCGGGGCTGCTCCAGTTAATTCCTTAATCCCACGTCAGACATTGGGTGGAGGAATCCCTCCCTGCACATCCCCACGCCAGCTGGGTAGCAGAGGGGGTGGCTATGAATTTACACCCCCAAAAAAGCCTCAGTGACAAGCCGGGCTGCGGTTTGATGCTCCTGCAAGGACCAAGCAGGGCTGCTGCGCCCCAACCCAACTGCTCCCCGGCCCCCAGGGGTGTGGGGGGATCCGGCTGCCCTCTCCCAGCCCTGGGAGGGAGCGGAGAGGTGGGAGGGAAAGGGAAAACCTGGGCTCTGCCCGGCTGTAGGGACCTTATCAAGGGGCAGCTCCTCCCAGGGAAGGGCCCCTCCATGATGTGCTGGCCAGGGGTGATGGATTGGTGCCTGCGTGACTCCCTGTTCCTGGTGACTCATGGATTCGCTGGCCTTCGCCAGTGTCATGGGAAATATTTTTTTAATAACTCAAAAGAACAAGGCAGAAGGGGGGTTGGGGGTGGGGTGGGGGGTGTAGGAAACAGAAAGAAAAACTCTGCCACATCCTTCTGTGAAACTTGCTAACTTCCCAAATTGTTGCTGAAGCGTCAGGTCTCGCTCAGATTAATGGGGTTTTCAGAAATCCCCGCTAGGAGGCTGTAAGGGTTGGTCGGGGGGGGTGGGCAGGGGATGATGGAGGTGGTGCTGGCTGTGGAAATACAGCCCACGGGTCACCAGAGCCGGCCAGCAGCCGAGCGTGCCTCATAAACCAGCTAAATGGGGGTTTAAGGAGCGGGCTGCTTCACCCCATTTCTTCCTGGAGGATGAAGTGTCGGGGAACACTTTAGTGGGTGCCTAATGGGGGAGGCGGGGGGGCTGCCAGCACCACTGAGCTGGTCGGGCAGCCCTGAGGGGCTTGGTGCTGGCATCGGGGGGCCCAGCTGAGACCGTGTGGCACTGCTCTTCCACTGGAGAAAACAGGGCATTTTCCACCTCCTGGAAAGGAGAATGTGCTGAGGAGTGAGGGGAGAGATGGGTGGAACCGTCCCCATGTGCCCACCTACCCAGGCAGGACTCCAAGGGCAGTACAGGACTCGGCCAGTCCTGTGTGGGGTGATGGTACCAGTTGGGGACCGAGCACCTTGGGAACACCCACATTCTGTTCTGCCTCTGGCTGGCACAGGCTGCAGGGAGTGTATTAGCCCCCCCAGGGGTCTGTCACAGCACAGGGGAGTGAGGGACACAGCAAAGATGGGGCAGATGCCCCAGTGGGGGCACGGCCTGTGCTGCCCACCAGTGCTGCCTCCAAAGGGCCACCCGGCCTTCCCAGGGGAGGCTCAGGACCTGGTTCTTCTTTCCCTGCTTTTCCTCCACGCTTCAGTTTTGCCTCCTTCTGTCTTCAGAGACAGGGGACCGTGGGTTGCAGCCCCCCGGGATGAGCCAAGTGACCCCCCTGGGATGGGCCAGGTGTCCCTCCTGGGGATGTGAAAGCAAAAATGCGACAAAAGAACGTTTCTCCCTGCTCTTTGCCGCGCGTGAGGATTCTTTATTAAAGCAAACCCCAAACCCGCAGGTTTTACCCTCCTGGAAATCCCGGCTCTGATCCCGGCTCTGGCTTCCAGGCAAAGACACCAGCGCATCCCGCTGGGGCAGGGCTGGGAGAACCCCGGGGCCTCTAGGGGGGGACCCCCACCCCCCGGTCCCGAACCCGCGGGGGGCCGCGCAGGGCGAGGACGGAGCCCGCCGCTCTCCCACGCGTGTCCCCGCCGCCACCAGGCGGTTCCCCCCGCCGCGGGCCGGGGTGCGGCGGCAGAGCCGGCGGCGGGGGCGGCCCCCCCAAGCCCTCTGCGCGCCCCGCGGAGCCCGGCTGCCCGGAGCCTTCTCCCTTAAAAAAAAAACAAAAAACCAAACCCCAAACAAACAAACAAAAAAAAAACCAACAAAAAAACCCCACCACCACGGAGGGGAGGGGCTGCTGCTTTTTCCCCCATCCGCCGTTTCCGGTTTGCTGCCATATTCCTCTTTTTTTTTTTCCCTTTTTTTTTTTTTTTTTTTTTTTCCCTTTTCCCCCCCCCGCGGGTTTTCCCCCCCCCCCCCCGCCCCGGAGAAGGGGTGAGCGGGGGCGGGTGAGGCGGCAGCAGCAACGCGCCGGATCCGCGGCGCTGCGCGATGCTGCTGCTGCCGCCAGCGCAGCCCTAAGCGCCCGGCTCGGCTCGGCTCGGCTCGGCTCGGCTCGGCCCGGTGCGGGCACCCAGGGCGGCGGCGGCGGCGGCGGCGGCGGGGGGCGGCGGCCGCGCCCCCGGCGCGGAGACAAAGCCGGGGCCGAGCGCTGGAGGCGAGCGGCGGGGACGGCCCCGCTACGAGACCAGGCGGGAGGTGAGCGGGGGGCGGCGGCGGGGGGAAGGCTGTGGGGCCGGCGGGGGATGCTCGGGGTCCGGCTATGGGGTCCGGTAGGGGATGCTTGGGGTCCGTCCTTGGGGTCCGGCGGGGGATGCCCGGGATCTGCCCGTGGGATTCTCGGGGTCCGTCCCTGGGGTCCGCCCGCCGCGTCCTGCGGGACGGCGGGGGGATGCCCGCAGTGGGGTGAGCCGGTTGTGGGTCCGATCGGGGGGATGCTGGCAGTTCGGCAAGGAGGCTGTGGGTCCAGCCGAGGATTCCCTGCCTGCGCTGTGGGGGCAGCTGTGGGTCCGGCAGCGGGTTATACCCGCGGGTCCGGCGAGCTGGTTATGGGTCCCGACAGGGATGCTCGTGGGGTGGCTATGGGTTTTGGCGGGGCGCTTATGGGTCCAGCGGTGGATGCACATGGTCTCGGTGGGGTCAGCTGTGGGTCTGGCTGGGGTTGGCACTGGTCGAGCGGGGCGGCTGTGGGCCCAAGCGGGGATGTTGAGGGTCCGGCGGGGCGGCACCGCCTGCCTGCAACTCCCCTTTGTTGTGATCGGGGGCTGCGGGGGACCCCCGGGAGCGCAGGGCGGGGAGAACCGGGCCCTATGTAGGCCAGGACATGAAATATTCATCGCCCCCCTGCTTTGATGTCTCCTGATCCGCTTCCCTTTTCGGCTTTGCTCACCGGTTATTCTGGGGTTCGCGTCCAGCCCTGGTGGGCCTGGAGAGCTGTCTGCTCGCCGGGCTGGCTGGCTCCCCCCTGTTGGGGGGCTACCGAGCCCCGGGTTGCCCCATTAAAGGCTTTATCCAGCCAAAAAGTTCCCCCATGGCAGCCTGGTCCATCCGGGAGCCCCCGTGTGTGGCTGCGAGCGGTGGCATTGGCGTGTCCCCGCCATCCGTGTCACAGCCCCCGGTGCCATGGAAGAGCATGGTGGGGTTTGTCCTCAGCCACACGGGGGTCAGGGTGGGCCTTTAGCCCCCCTCGCTGCCTGGGGGGGTGGGGGGGTGGGCGGGCAGGGGCTTGGACAGGCTTGGTGGCCGTCGGGCCAGGCACGGGGGGCAGCCTGTGTGGGTGATGCCCATCACACGGGGCTGCGTGTGCTGAAGATGGGGGCTAGAGGCAGGGAGGGGAGGGTGGCATCTTGCAGCGTTGACCCTGGCACTGTCCTGCCCGGTGCTGAGCATCGTCTCGGGGGGTCTCCTGTGAGACCCGTGGGCAATGAGTGGGGGATATGCTGCATCCCCCCGCGTTTTTCTGGCCCTGCACAGTGTGCTCCTCCCCCAGCCCTTCCCCACCCCGGCCACCACTGCTCTGCTCTGCTCTGCCAGGGCTCAGGCCCCCGGGCTTGGGACCAGGAGGTGACTGCAGTCCTGCTCCTGGTCCTGCTCCTGGTCCTGGTCCCACTCCTGGTCCTGGTCCCAATGCCACGAACAGCAGTGGGTCAATAAAGGTGGTGGGTGGCAGGCAATGGGTCGTGCTGCCTTGTGTGTGCCACTGGCTCGCCCACCCTTCTGATGACCCTCCTGGTTGCCCCCAAGGCCAGTCCCACCGCCCGGTGGCGTCAGGAGCTGGGGGCAGCGGAGGGTGCAGAGCCTGGGGGGGAGGTGTCCCGGGGTGAGCTCCTGCCTGGGGCAGGGACAGGACAGCACGTACCCAGCAGTGCTGTAGGTATGCAAACTCAGCTGCGGGAAGGTGGCAACAAAAGACTTGATTTTCGTTCCTCCTGCTCGGCTGGTGCTCCCTGGAGAAGGAGGAGGAGGAGGGCACAGGGAGCTGGAGAGCTCTGTCGCTCTCCTCTCAGACGAGGAGATGCCCACTGCCCACAATGACCAGGGCACGGGTGGGAGAACCCAGTCGTGACAAACCCTCCCGAGGTCCAGCCATTGATGGTGGGAAGGTGTTTGTCCCCGTGAGGCTCAGAGACCTCCCCCTCAGCACCCGGTGGCACAACACATGTCCAAGCCCCTCCGTGTAGCGTGTGTTGGTCAAACAAGGACGAGAGGCTGGCAGGGCTCTCCAGGAGGTCATGCAGGGGGGAAATCAGCAATCTTGCTCTTTAAAGCAATATCCTTTTTGTTGTTTCCACCGCGGGGCTGCTCCCGACGCTTTTCCAGGCAGAGGGGCTGATCCTGAGCTGCCCAGTCTTCTGCACCACTTGGTGCTGGCCTGGGATGTGGCCCACAGCAAAACCTTGGTGGTTGGGTGTCTCAGAGCTGAGGCTGGTGGTGCTGGCTCCCCAGGGAGCCGTGTCTCTGTAATCATTAGCCAGTTAGTGCTCGTTTGTCAGAGAAGGGCACCTTTGCCTGCAAGATCAAGGGTCAGTTCCCGGTTCCAAGCTTTGACGCGGGACAGAGGCTTCTCTTCCACTTCACCTCGGTGGCTTTGCCAAAACACAGCCCCGTGATTATTTTGGGGATGGGGTTATTTACAGGGTGGTGCAGCAGCAGCTAAGGGAAGTCCAATGTTCCCTGTCTGGATCGTTAGTGGCCTTGCAGTGCTCCCTGTGTGATGGAGGTGCCCTGATGATATAGCTCTGCCCTTTAATGACTTTGTGCCAGAGTGATGGAAAATCATGGAGGTACTGCAGGGAGGCAGAAAGGGCTGTCCAAGCCCCCAGCTGGGGGACCTGGGGGTCAAGATGAGGAAAAGAGCTGTGGGTAGTGATAACCGACCAGCGTGGAGGTTCCGCTGCAGAGGCAAGAGGCTCCTCTGCTGCCTTGGTGGCACGGAGGGGACATCAGCAGTCCCGAGGTGGGGATGGCCATTAGCAGCGTGGGCAGCTCCTGGGAAGCAGAGTCGTTTGGCCAGGCTCACCCAAGCGAGGAGGGGACACACCATGGGGCTCCGGGGCCTCCGAAATCCTGTCTGCCTCTCCCTGCCGCCGGTGCCAGGATCATCACAGAGCTAAAAGCTCTTATCTACTGAGACCTGCAGGACTTGGCCCCTAACGTCTTCTTTTAATGACCAGGAAACATCTTGAAAGAGAAAAGGTAGGAGCAAGCAAACAGTCTCCTCCCAGCGTGCCTAAGGGCTGGGGAAAAACCCCCCCGAGCAGGAGCATCGCTGGGACAAAGCACCGTGCTCCTGGCATCACTGGGGGAAATTTGAAAGCCTATCTGAAGCGCTATTGTTTCCTGTACTGTCTATTTTGCAGCTCGGTTTCCAACTTGTTCTTTTATCTCTCGGAACAATTTCCCATCTGAGCTCACTTCCGCAGCTCTTCACATCTCACCCCGGAGCCCTCTGGAGACGTGTCCATCCCCCCGGCTGCGGGAAACGGGCCCGGCAGGTGCTCCGTGCCGGAGAGATGCCTTTAATCCCGTGCCCAGAGAACAGCTCGGACCTCTGGATGGAAATAACCATCTTCCTGGGACGGGAGAGCGGGTTGTCGCTGTTTCCAGCCCAACCTCCTTCTCTTTTGGGCCGCTTGTGGCTGCGGGAGGTTGTGGACAAACTCCCCCAGGGCTCCCGTCTTGCTGAAGTTTCCGCCCATCAGCAAAAAATGTGCAGTGTGTCCTGGGGCTCTTTTAAAGCCTCAGAAAAATAATAATGCCTTTGGTCCTTCTTCTTTAAACGGGCAGCAAGCTGTGAGATAGGCTGGTATATTGCGTGCTCAGGAGGAGAAAAAAGTAATGAATTGGCTGAATGTGGGCTGCGGTGGATGCACCCAGGCTCCTGCCTTGGCCCCAGGTTGGCACAGGTGACCTCGGTGCGAGGCCGCAGAGGGAGCGGGCGCTGCTCGGCACATGCCTCTGCACGGGCAGGCTTGAAAAAATGGAGCCCTGAAACAGATTTCAGGAACAAATGTGGTTTGAACCTGGGCCAGGAACCGGGACCTGCAAATCTGCGTCTTGCACTGACTTCCCTCCGGGCTACGGATCTCCCGGCTGCGGAGCGGGGAGGTGTTCGGGAGGGTGGGGGGCTGCTGCGGGGCATGGGCCGCTGGGCAAGGAGGGGGCTGGATGTGAGTTTTAGTTCAGAATTTAAAGAAAGCTGCCTGAGCCGCTCGGCTCCGGGTGGTCTTGGTGGAGATGCAGCGGCCAAAATATCCATGGGCTGGTGTGCGGGGTCGGTGAGCTCCTCTGGAGGAATATGGGGAACAGAACTGTCCCCCAAACTGGGTGTTTAAGGCAAAAAATGTAAGAAATGGGGCACGTGCGTGGTGAGCCTGCACTCGCCTCGCAGAGGGGGAACCGGCGGAGGTTTGAGCAGGGTGGGCACCCCCACCAGGAGGGCACCAGGATGGCTTTGGGGTCTGCAGGGAAGGAGAATCAGGCTTTGCTGGGTCAGCACCCCTGCCCACGCGTGACACGGGGACGCTTGTGACTCGGGCTGCCCTGAGCTTCCTTCCCGGAGCTTCCAGTCCCCGAATTTCCCAGCCCCGTCCCACGCTTGACCTGTTGCGGTCTCGCTCCCGTGACCGTGAGGTTTCGGCTGGCCCCCAGCCCGCTGTCTCGGGGCTGGATGGAGAGAGGAAAACCTGACTGCGTGCTGCAGCAATAGCTTCCACCCGCCATGACTGCTCCCATCCTTCCCAACCGTGTTTGGCAATCTCCCCCACCAAAAACCTGGGAAATGAGGGTAAAAGCTCACTGCTCCCCCTCCACCAGGGGTGAGGTTAATAAGTCCGACCTGTCCTGAGCCATGTGCCCCCCCTTCCCACACAGCATCCCCCTTCCCACGCCGTGATCCGGTTTGAGGGCAGATCTGATGGGGTCAGGTTGATGCCAAATCGGTTCTAAAAAAACATCTCGCCCTCAGGCAACCTTCAGCAGGAATGTGGGGATGGAGGTGCAGCCCTGCCTCTGGGTTTCACTACTCTACTTTGCTTCCCCAACTGGTGAGGAGCATCACATGCCTCAGTTCCCCCCAGCAGCACCTGGGAAACCAGTGGGACAGGCAGGGTGTCCCCACATGGAGTGTGTGCCTCAGTTTCCCCCTCTTCTGCCCCTCCTTCACCAGCCCCAGGTGCCCTACCCCACGTACCCACCGTGGACAAAGCTCTTCTTTACACAGGGCCAGTATCATCTACTCTCCGTGGAGCACCACCGCCTTCCTCTCCCACTCAGCCACAGTCTCTCAGTCTCTCAGACACTGTTTTTGAAGATTTCTCCCCCCCCTTTTTTTTTTTTTGTGGTTGGACTCGATGATCTCAAAGGTCCCTTCCAACCATGAATATTCTGTGATTCTGTGAAACCAGCCCTCACAGATTGATGGTTTTGTGATGGTGCTGGTGGCAGCAGGGTCGGGTGGTGCCATCGGGGGCTCTGGATGCTCCTGGGGCAGAAACGTGTTCTTGGTCACTTCTGCAAAAAAATCAACGTGAAAAGGTTGTCGGAGCCACCCCCATCGGGCAAGTATTTTGTGGGACCAGGGAGGAGGAAAGGTGCGTGTGGGGCTGCAAAAGTCACCAGGACTGGGATGAGTTTCTTGCTCTGATGTAACAGCTGGTTGAGTTTGGAGGTTTTTCCATCCGTGTGTGGATGTGGATGCACGTGTGTGTGTGTTTGTGTGTATGTGTACACCAGTCTGAGCCCTTCTTGCTGCTTTGGGGATGATAGTTCTCGTGCTGTGGTCTGGGTGGGCTGTGTGAAGCCACCATGAGCCACAGGTGATGGAAAGCAGAAGAGATGCGCTTCATCCCTTCATCCTTTCCCCACCGGCTCTGGGAGCTCCAGCTTGGGGTGGTTATTTTGGGTAGGAAGAGCTGCACGAGCGAGGGCTGGAGGGATGCCACGGGAGGATGCAGGGTCCACGTGCAGCTCATCCCATGCCTCTGGCTGGTGTCAGTGGCTCAGGGTAGGTCCCAGCCGTATCTCTCAGAGCTCATCTCCATCCCCCCCACCGCTGCAGCCGGTGGGCCGGGGGGTGTGGGGAACCTGGCTCTCCCCTCCAGGAGTGACAGGGATAAAAGACACCAGCTCAGCATTTTTCTTTGTTTTTCATCTGCTTGGGCTGTTTATAGCGAGCACTGTCTGGGGCTGCACCTCCCAGCCTCCTCCTCTCCCACAGCTCCCTCGGAGCTGCTGAGCATCCCACTCACCCCAGGAACGGCTGGGGAATCTGACTCTGCTTTTTGGGTGTGGAAATGCTGGCCAGGGCTGGCTGTTCTTCTCCGTTTGCCCCTCAAGACCCTCCCTGTCTGTTTCCTCTGTCACATCCTGAGCGAGCTGCTTTGTTTTGGTGGTGCGGATGGGAGTGGCTGTGGGGACCAGCATCTCTCCGGGCTCGGCCACCAGCAAAGCCCAGTCCTGCCTTGGTGTGGGGTCTGATGGTGCTGAGACCATAGCCATGGTCCCGGGCTGTGCCCACTGCTGCAGGAGCTGGTCTCACTCCCACCCATGGAGGTGAAAGTGGGAGCTGAGTGTGGGTTGCTGGAGGCCAATCCTGATCTCCCAGCCTTGACCCGCAGCCACCCACTGCCCCTGTAGCGTGTGTGCCTTAGGGCTGGTGGCCCCATGCTTCCCCAGAGCATGTGGCTTGTGTCAGACAGATGCTCCAGAGTCCCAAAGTGACCTGGGAAAATAAGCTGATAATCAGCGTAAATTTACTGCGTAGGATCCTGCTTCTTCATTTGACACTGTCCGGAGATTTGTGGAGTGGGACGTGCTGGAAACTGGTGATGGAAGACCCTTGGCCAGTGCTTGGCTTCTCCTTCTTACCCTCCTGTGGCAGTGACCCCCAGCATGTGTCCTGCCAAGTCCCCGTGGCTCCCGGCTGGGAGCGGGGCGATGCCCGGCCCCTTGGGGGTTGTGGTGAGGCTGCAAACACCCTCCCTGCATTGTCCCTTTTTTACCACTGTTTTGGTTCCTCTTCCATGTCAGGAGGGTTGCCGGGAGGTTTCCTGCCATGGGGCTCCTGTGGGACCCCTTTGCAGGGCTGGTGGGGGCTGCAGCTCCAGCCCCAGAGGGCCAGTGGAGCCCCCCGGGGAGCTCCTCTCCTCGCTGGACTGGATGGGCTGGTTTCTCTGAGGGTGGAAATGTTTTAGCAGTGACGCCAGCGTGACCAGGGATGGTTGTAACTTGCTCAGATCCAGAGCTTTTCTGCCTCTTTGCATGTTCCTTGCCCCCTTCCTCCCCCTTCTCCTTGAGATTTGCCATCCCCCTGCTCTGCCATCCCCCTGCTCTGCCATCCCTGTCCAGGGGTGAAATTGCTGTGGTGCCGTGGGTGCTGTGGGGGCCTCAAGCTGTGGCACACGCAGGTGGCAGCACCATTTTGGCCAAATCTGAGCCACCCATGAGTCCTATCAGCCTCTTGCTGCCGCCTGCCCCTTCCCCCGGAGCTGGGCACAGGGCAGGCTGGGTGCTGTGCCACTCTTATCCCCGAGAAGCACCCAGGGCAGATGTCCCCTGCCAGAAAGCAGAAGCAAACTCCCATTTCCTGGAGCCCGAGACTGGGAGAGGCGCTGCAGAAATGGGGAACAGAAGTCCTTCCTCCTCCTCAAGAGGCCAGCTGGTGTCTCTGAGTCTCCATCACCCCCTCCAGCGTGGCCGGTCCCTCGTCCCGGTGCTTCACACAGAGGACAGGAACAGCACTGATGTGATGGGGCCGTGGGAAACTGGAGAATTAGGTGGAAGGCAGTGGGAGCTAATGGATGCCAGCATGCCTGGGGGCTGGCATTAAAAAGGCACATTTTGAGGTGTGCTGAACCCTCAGTTCAGGGCTGGTTTAGGGAAGCATCACCCCGTGGCTCCAGGTAGTCCTGGTGGCCAGGAGCTCTAGCTCCTGGTGCCAGCCCGGCTCAAAATGGGTGCTTCCCTGCCCAACATCAGCACTTCCCAGCCCCGTGGGCACTCCTGCCCTTGGAAGCATTTCCTTTCTGTTTCCTCCTCCAGTGGTGGAGGGGAGCAGCCTGTTTCAGGTTAAGGTGGGCCAAAGGCTTTGTGTGCCTTTGGAAAGCGTTTGCTGGAGCTGGTCGGGCAATTCCTGGCTTTGCCTGGTGTCCTGGTGGGAATGCTGGAAGCACAGGCTGGATCAGGCTGAGAGGCACCCGTAGGCATCCCAGTTCTGACCTGGAGCAGCCCCAGCAAGGTCAGGCTGTGTGACACCCGGGCAGCTTTGAGCATCTCCTGCGGGAGATCCCACTGCTTCTCCAGCCCCTGTTCCTGTGCTGGAGCACTCTTCTGGTGAGAAAACTGGGGTTTTTTTCCCATCTCTAATTGCCAGGATGCCCTTGCAGTGCAGACAGGACGGGGGGTGCGTGCTGGCTGGGAAGCGAGGTGCTCCCCTCTCCCCTGTGGCTGTTCTCTGTGTGTGCAACCAGCAGACTTGGGCTGGATTTGCAGTGTGTTTGTTCCCCTCCTCCCCAAATCTCTCCCAAAGTGCTTATGCGTGGATAGGGGGGGACTCCAGGAGCCTTCAGTCCACTTTCCTTTCCTCCCTGACCCCAAACACTTCTTAGCTGCACCCCGGGGCGGGGGGGGGGGAGAGGGTGGTCCTTTGGAGCAGGGCACGGGGCTGGCAGAGCTGCGGGAGCTGTGATTTTTGGGGTGGCTTTGTTGCAGGAAGGGGGGCGATGCAGCAGTTCCCTGTGCAGCCCTTTGCTGCAGCTCCCAGCACCCACGGCTATGGGGTGCCAGGAATGGGGAGCCAGGAGCTCCATCACACCCAGGGGGATCTGAAGATGCAGCTCCACCGGTCCCCAGGTCTGCTGCTGTTCTGTGATGGGGACGTGACACCGTGTGGCAACAGCCACTTGCCCTTCTCCCATCCCCTGGGGGAGAAAAAGGCTTAAAACCGAGCGCTGGGTGGCTTGGCACCCGCCAGCAGGACTTGCCACACCTCCCGGGTTGTTGTGTCATTTCGGGGAGATGAGGCTTGCAACTTTTTCTCAGCACTCTGAAGCAAGACAGTGCTGGTGGGGGCCTGCCATCGGGCTTCCCCTGCCCTTGCCTGGCTTTGGGGGGCTGCGGGGATAGCGGGGGGCACTGCCTGCAGCTTTCTGCAGCCGCAGAGCCACTGCCCATCACCCCGACAAGCCCAAAATTGCCTGTCGAGGGGCTGGTCCCGCAGTGGTGGGGCTCCCTGTGTGTGGGTTTGGTGTTTCCCAGCTTCTCGGCCAGATAGACATCCAGAACCTGCTTTTGTGCTTCTCAAGGCCTTGGCTTGCTCTTTTAAACTCCCTGTTTTGACACTTCTATTTGGAGGCAGGTTGCTCCTGACCGTGACTCTCCCCCATGCTTGGGGGGGTGAATTTGGATGGTGGATTTAATTATCCTTTCCCCTTTCGTGACCCACTGGCCCCTGCTAGCTTGGGCTGTGGAGCTTTAATTAAGATGGTTTTTCAATTTAACGGGAGTTGACAGGGTCGGCTGGGAGGGGCTGGGACTTACATATGTGGGGAGTGTGTGGCTGGGCCCCCACACAGCAGCTGCTCTCCTCTCCCCTCCACCAGTGATTCCCTTCATCTGGGAGAGTTTTCCATCAGCCGGGGGGGGACAGGGAAAGGCTGGGGTGCCTTAACTCAGCTGCCTTTGACATGCAGTCACTGGGTGAAGCTCAGGTGGGCAATGGGGCTTCTAGTGGCTTCCCTGGTCCCCAGACTGGAGCTGAGAGGTGAAGTGAGCATCTCCGCATCTCTGCATGTTTTAGGAGTCGGTGTAGGTGAGAAACGAGTGTCCTTGCAGAGGAGAAGGGCTGGAGGTGCGACCCAGACGTGCCTTCATGTCATCAGCCAAGCAGGGACAGGATCTGCAGTGTCAAACCCTGGTGCTCGGGGCTGGGGGAGCAGCTCCCCCTTTCTCACCAGCACCTGGGGCTCACTGTGTCAGGGCTGGTCCCAGCTGGGCAGGGACGTGCCTTTGTGTGCCCCTCTTGTGATGAGAAAGCCTGATGGCACGGGACAGGGGACAGGAATTTCATGGGTGACATGGTGACCTGGTGTATTCAGGTGGCAGGAGGGGACGGTGAGCTGAGCTGGGGCAGTGAGGCTTTCCCCAAAGCACTGGGGGCTGTCCTGCTGTGTGCTGGCCCCCAGCCGTGGGAAAAGGCAAAATCTCAGTAGCATCCCCTGGGATTGAGGGGGGAAACTGCTGCGTGAGCGTGTCCAGGGCTGTGTTTCCTACCAAAATCCAAGGGAGGGAGTGTGGGGCGATGCAGGGAGGGGGACGGGGTACTGGGGCTGTTGGGGTACCACCCTCACAGCAACAATTCATCACCACTGGAGTGGTGGCCACTGTCTCCCTCCTCACTGTCTGGGCTGCCAGGATGGCCCTGGGTGGCTTCTCTTCGTCCTGTACAGATCTCCTGGGGAGGGGGGGGGTGTCAGTTGCGTGCAAAAGGGGATGGGGTGGGTTTGGGCTCCCCACTCTCTCCGCTCCCTCCCGTCCCCGCTGCGGTGAGCTGGGCGCCGTGATGCTGCTTTGTCTCGCCCGCCGTCCCGCACGCTTCATTTTTCAGTCTGGAGACTGGCATTTCAGTCTCCCCCCTTCTCTCTAACGGGAGACAGGGGCCGTTATTAATCTCGGTCGGGGCTTTGTGAGCCGGGGATGCAGCCGGTGGGTGCCGGTGCCCCCCTGCCACCATCATCCCCCCTATCCCATCTGCCCCAGGTGCCCCTCAGCACCCACCCGGCTCCTCCGCAGCCCCAAGGACGAAGGCTGTTTTGCTGGAGATGTCTCCCTCCCCAAGGCTGGGTGGCTGGTGGGGGGCCCCAGCCTGGCGCGGCGTTTCCCAAGGTTTCTGCTTCTGCCTGGCCGAAGCCAGCCGCGCTGCCGTGTTTTGTCTGCTCCCAATCAGTGCCTTTTGTTAGTGTCTTTGAAAAGAAGATAAGATCGTTTTCCCCCTCCCAGCTCCTGTGCTATCAGCCTGGCGCTGCCACGGCCATTCCATCCTTGAGCGATCCGGGCGCAGCGGAAAACAGCCAGGGAGCCAGGGAGCAAGTCCCCTGGCTGCTGTCTTCCCGAGAGCATCTCTGCCGTGGGGAGGTAGGAGCAGAGGATCGAGCCTTTTCCTGCATCCCAACTTGCCAGTTAATTTTTTTATTTTTTTTTTTTTTATTTGGAGGGGGAGAATCCCTGGGGATGCGGGTGGGGAGGAGGTGGGGATGCTGGGCAGGTCAGGCGGGGGAGGCTGCCGTCTCGCGTGCCGTGATCTGATCCGAGCTGAGTTGTGCAGCTGAGTGTGCTTCATTTTTTAATTGCTTTTGCAGAGGGGAGGGTAGGGGTGGCCTCTTGCTTCAGCCTTTGCCCCGGGCAGGGTGTACAGCCGGGCTCAGCTCTGGCATCCTCCCCTCCGCCTGAGGCTCAGCCCAGCCACAGCTCGGGGGTGGGGGGGTGTCTGGGGGGCCAGGGAGACCCCAAATGCAGAACCCAGCAGAGCATGGGGATGGCAGTGCTGGAGGATGCCCGAGCCCAGTGTGGTGGTGATGTGCTGGCCTGGGACAGTGTGGCTGTCACCCACCAAATACCCAAACCTGGGGGTGCAAGGGGTGCAAGGGCATCCCACCTCCTGGCAGCCACATGGGGACATCTCCCTTCCCCATCAGAGGACCTTCCACCTCGCCTCCCTGGCGCGTGGCTGACCCCGGGCTGAGGCGTGTTTGGGTGTCCCCGAGTGGCTTTTTTTGGTCTGATTTTGTCTAAATACGGCCATGGCCTCAGCAGCGTGTGCCCGGGAGCCCGGGTGGCACAGCCTGCACGGGGACACGGGGACCACGTGCGTACGCAGCGCAGCCTTATTTGTATGTGCTGCAGCCCGGAGTTGAGGCTGCAGCTTCCCCCCACCTCCCATCCCGCTGTGCAATTATTGCCAGCGAGTATTAGTCAAGCACAAATTACAAACCATTCAAAGTCTTAAAGAGCTGTCAATCAGCTGCTGCTTGTTATCCTAATCAAATGCACTAAAAATAGGGACGAAACTTATTAGCAAGGAAGGGGGAAGGTGCTGGGGGGGTGGGGGTATCAAAATAAACCTGTGGGGTGGCACATCCTCTGCCTGGCGGCCAGAGGGACACGGGGTGGCCACTTGGTGGGACACTGACCCCGCTGGGGTTTGCTGGGTGGTTTCCACCATCACGTGTGGTGGTGCCGTGGGGCAGCATGCCGTGACCTGGGAAATGCAGGGGCTGAGTGGGTCGGGGCAGCTGGGGCAGGGGAGGCTGCGATGGCAGCCGGTGGTGCTGGGGCAGCAGTAGCTCTTTCTCCTTCCCTGCTGCTTCTGTGCAAGCCCTCCCCTCGCTACATCTTGGTGGCCAAGGGGATAAAGGCAGGGGGCTACCACTTGTCTGGCTCCCAGGTTTGGTCCCAGCAGGGTTAGATGGCAGTGAAAACCTGCCCATCCCTCTGGGATATTCCCCCTGGGTGAGATGTGAAACCCAGGCTCCAGGCGGGACAGGAGCCCAATGGGGTGCTGCTGGGGGCCATGGGTGCCGTTGGGGCTGAGTCCCCTCCGTGCCACCCCTCGGGGGCAGCTGAAGCCTCTGCCCAGCACTGGGCAAGCCAAGCTGTCCAGAGAGAGATTCCCCTCTTGGTGAAGAGGAGACGGGGGAGAAGGGGCAGTTCCTGCAGGATCTGGGGGCTGGGAGGGGGTGGCAGAGCCAGGTGAGGGGCTGCCCCAGCTCGGTGGGACCCTGCTCTGCCCTGAACCACTGTTGCTGAGAAGCGTCCCCGCATCACGCACGCTTGGAGCAGGAAACTGTCCCTTTGGAAAGATTTGGCTAAAACCTGCTTTTCTGGCTGGATCAGGGCTTTGGGCAGCACGAGGTGCTCCCAGACCCTGTGCTGTGGTTCATGCTGTAGTGCATCTGTGCTGTTGGGGATGGAGAAGGCAACTCGTTTCCCTGGGGACATGGCGTGGTGGCCGACCTTCTCACGGGAGAAGCAGACCCTGTTCCTCTGGACACACCAGTGTTCCCAGCCAGGACCGGTGGCAGAGAAGTCCCTCGGTGGGCTGGGGGTGCCTGCGCTCCCCTCTCACCCCGGGACATCGCTCGGGGTGGCTCCGGCTGCCTCCTCTCCCGTCCTCGGGTGGGTTTGATGAAGTGGAGCAGAGAATTGTCCCCTCTTCACACATGAAAGATCAGAGCCGGCGGGTGTGAGCTGCTGGCCCCACGCTGGAGGGATGGCGAGGAGGAGGAGGAGGAGGAAGGCAATAGCAGGGGGCCCTGGGTGCTGGCCTGTGGGGCGGGGGGAGAGGGCGGTGGGGTGCGGGGATGCCAGTGGGTGCTGACGTCCCCTCTGTCTCACAGGCTGCCATCCCCTCTGTCTGGTGGGCTGCGGGAGCTGAGCTGACTTTGCTGGCAGCTGGAGCTGTAAAGCACTGGTAAGGCATCTCCAACGGCCTGGGGAGGGGGGGACACCAGGCTGCTTCTCTGAATGAACCCACCCAGGAGAAGGGAAAACTTCCCGATCCCCTGGGAGGGGGGTGTGTGTGCAGGGGGGGCGCTCAGATCTGGGGTACCGAGTGCTCTGCAGCAGCCGGATCTGTCCCTTGAGCATCCATGGGTGGGTTGGGTGCTGGGACTTGGATGTTTGGGTGCTGGAACTTGGATGCTTGGGTGCTTTGCAGAAGGCAAAGCCCTCGCTTCGTCCTTCCCCCCCCCACCCAGTGCTCCCCACAGCGTGGCTGAGCTGAGGCCTGGCAACTCGGCACCGCAGTGGTTTGCGATACGCCACCAGGGCTGACACCCCCCACCCCCGCCTTCCTCCTCTCTCCCACCCCCGGAGTGGGAAGCAGGGGAGTTCCTGCAGGCTGCGACGTGCTCGGGGTGCTAATCCCCGCCGCAGGAAAGCTGCCGCCTCGCATCACTCGGGAGGCGAGCACCGGGAATGCTGGCCGTGCTCCAGCCCGCTGCCGCCGGGCGAACCTCGGGGAGGGGAAGCCCTGCCGAAAGCCGAGGCACCGGGGCCGGGATGGGGAGAATTACTGAGCCCCCCCCCTCCCCCCCCCCCCCCCCCCCCCCCCCCATCCCAGTGCTCTCGGCTGTGAGAAACACCAGGAGAAGGGAAATAATGCCCTGACGGGGTGTCGGTGGCTCTGAGCCTGCCTCCAGCCTCTTCCACCTAGAAATACCATACATTAAACATAAATACAGCAGAGCTGCTGGCAGGGGGTATGGGTGGGTTTTTTGCAATCTGGACTCTGTGATGCTATCCCACAGCTCCCAGTGGTGCTGCTGGGGTGTGCTGGAAGCCAGGTGGTGGGTTCACCCGCTTCCTTCTCTACCCCTCGGCTCCGGGGGTTTTTTGGTCACTGGCTCTGCAGGAGGCAGGGGGTTCTTTCCTGGTGGTTTGTGGCCCCTCTTCCCCCTCTTCAGGGACCTGCTGTCATTAATAACTCCTCTGACGGGCTCTTGCACAACCCCCAGCATCCTTCCCAAGGGAATTTGCACCCTTTCCTCACTGGTGGCCAAGGCAGCGATGTGGGGGCTGCAGGGGATTTCTTGGGACCCCCTCTCCTCCCTGGGGGCAGGTGGGGAATGCTCCCCCTCCCCGGGGGGGGCCGCAGGGTTAAAGCCACATGGTCAATTTGGCTGAGTTACCTGGGACTCAGAGTGGGGATGGTACAAGGCCGCCAGTACCTCTGGGCAGGTTTTGGGGTTGCCAGCCTGCATTTTGCACTAGCCCAACCCAAATTAGTGTGTGCAGGTGTGGAAGTGCAAAGCTGGTTGCAACAGGAGAGCTTGGAGCAGAGCTCACTGCTCACAAAGGACTGTGGGCTTCTGCTTCCTCTTCCTTTTTCTCCTCCTCTCCCATCTCCCAGTCGAAGGAGAGCAGCACACACCAAGCAAAGCCCTTCCTGAGGAGGGTTAGGACCCAGGCGTGAGCTGGGAGCTTGTGATGTGTGTTTTGAGAGCTCTCCTTCCCCAAAACCACTGCACAGGGAGGGATGAACTTGTGGTCCATGGAGTTTCAGGTTGGGACATGCCTGGAGGATGCATGTCCTGTCCCTGCAAGCCAACGGGTGTGAAGGCGAGGGCTCCTTCTGCTTTGGGGACATTGGGGAAGTGCCTGGGGGACCCAACCTCCCCTTTCTGTGCTGTGCTCCCGGCAAATCTCTGGGCATATTGACTATTTTACAGTCTTGATTTTTCTCAGTGTGCTGATAATCAGTTGTCGAGCCAGGCTGGCCAGGCTGGCAGCCCCGCGGGGTGCCCTCGGGGGATGCTCTTGTGTCCCCAAAGCGCCTCTGAAGGCACCTCCCCGGCCCGGGGTGTTTTCCTGCCTGGGGAAGTGCTGCTTCCAGGGGAAACTCTGAGCGGCTGCCCCCTTGCTCACGGTCCCGTGGGCAGTCACAAGCCGGGCAGTCACAGCCCCACCGTGCCCCTGCTTTCCTCCCCGTGCTCCCGCTGCCATCCCAGGAATACCAGCGGGTGCGGAGCCCCGGGCGGAGGTGAGCGAAGGGCTGGCCGGGGGACGGGGAGGTTGGCTTTCCTGAGCAGGTGGGGGCTTTTCCTCATCATTTCTAATTTCTCTGCTTCCCCCTGCAGTTCTGCTTTAGTATCTTCTGCACCCGGGTCTTAAAAGTCCATTTATTTACTTCCCAGCCTATCAATATCTGACCAGCCTTCCAATATCTGAAGGGGCTACAGGAGAGCTGGG